>QNGE01001301.1:92782-127859 GCA_008508345.1 Paragonimus westermani | reverse complement strand
CCGTCGGCTGCCTATATGAATGCCGATGTTCCAAGATCCGTCGTAAGGTAAAAATGTGATCAACGCACCCGCGACCGGATCTGAATCCTGCTTGTTCTTCGTGTATCTGACTTTCTGTGGGCTTGGTGGGCCGACGTAAAATGAGGCCAGTGAGTAACTTGGACGCAACAGACATCAAACTGATGCCTGTGTGGTTGTCACATAGAGTTCGGACCCCTTTTTGAAAACGGAAATGACTGTTGATAGGCAGTTCTCATTGAGTTCTCATTGGGTATATATATATGTCCTATATGGACCCAGTGCACTATCGTTAATCGTTCGGTAGGTGTTCCCGCCGAACCACTACGTGAACAGGTGTACGTGTTCACGCCTTCGCTGTTAACTCCCTTCCTAGTCGGCAGAATTTCCGTAGGTTGACACTCTCGGGTGCACGTATGCCAATCGCTGTTCGTCCTTCGAAGAACCATCACCAGGTGGGCATTACTCAGACGTTTACAGTTGTTTACGCAACTAATAAATCCCGGTTACTGCGTTATGTGGAAGTAGTTTAACCATTGGTGCCCAACTCCATGTCTCTAAAACGAGGTTTTTTGGAAGTTTGTACCTCTCATTGTGACGGTGATCTTTGGTGATTAGCAAGTGTTACAGTTGTTTCTCTTTTATATTTTTAGTTTCGTATTTGTCTCTGTTTTTCGCTCTGTTATGTCCCGTTCTCTAACATGCCTTTGGCATTGTACAGGTAAATTTGTCATACAGTGAATCGCACATGTTTTCTTTTTGACTACTGCACCAAAACTTATGCTTGTTTGTATTAATGAGCTAACCACACTCTTATTGGATCATTTCAGAGGGTGCTGCCGACGGATGAGGTTATGGACTACTTGGTTGGAATTTTGTCTGGTAACACAGAACCGAATTTTGAACCCATTACCGTCTCAGGACCAGAGGAACCTTCATCGACTGCTAATGATTCAGACCCACCGACTGTGCAGGAGTTGGCATTGAATGTGAGCGTTTTTCTGCCTCCAGTTGTTCCGATTTATCGATTAAAAGTTAGAGATTTTGTTTAGCATAAGTCGAACTTCATCCACACTTTGTAGCAGTTTTCTCGTTCAGACAAATACCTCGGTTGGCGCGCTGCGTAGGGTGACAGTTGACCCGCGTTCTGCTCAGAGACTTGGATAAAACGAATGGACAGGGGACTGTTAACGTTCGCTAGTCCACTCTAACCCGGCCTATACAAACACAGATTTTATTGCCAGCTCAATTCGTTTCCACGTGTACATTTGCTTCCTACTATCGATCGCCTGGACTACATGTGGTGATTTGTCAACTTCCATAGTAAGTCACACGTCCCTGGCACTTGCTTAGTGACATTTTTTGGGCATCGTACGCAGTTGGGAAAGAATGTGAACAACGCAGTCGGTATACATTTATTTGACCTGAAAAAAGTCTTTCATTTCTATGCATTAGCATCAAGTTGGTTCATCTGTACCAAAGATCACTTCGTTGATTCATCTTAGGAAGCATTTCATCAGTTCGGCAGTGGTTTTCTTGTTTTATCAAATGGCGTGACTGTGAGGCTCTTAACTCATATAAAAACGTCTGTATGACTTTGCTTTTGAGAATCATTGGGTCAAGATGATTCTGATGGTATTTTGTTGCATTTAGGTAGGCGAAACCATTTAAACTCCCTTCCAAGGCTGCATCGATGAGCCAAAGCGCTATCGTTTTTTTTAATAGTCGGTCGCTGAACTGAGAGTCTTGATATTAGCTGCGTTTGCAATAATTATGTGCAGCTCAACCTATTGAAGATGTTTACCAGAAAACCCAGTTCACACACAGCCTTCTTTTTCGGTTTTTGACCTTACCCACGTTTACTATTACGACTGGGGCTGCCGTTGCTCCTGATGGTAGTCCACGAAGTAGCAGAGCAATAAATAAGTACAGATATCTGAAGAGTAAATACTGAACAACAAACAGTGGTGATTTGAAAAAAGAAAGAAAGAAGTGGGCAATCTTGAAAATGCCTTCTCGCTATTAGCTGCGCCACACTATCTTGTCGAGGGGCTTTTTTAGCCAGCGGTATCAGCTGTCTCAAACTCCCAAACCGGACAAACGGCATCTAACTTAGCTGGTTGACGCAGTAGTGGCTTTTATAGGCCTTTATCAGGTGATCATCTGATCCCCATTAGTTTCTTCCAACCGTCAGCAACTGTTGCGATTGTCATTTTCGAGCGGCCTGTTCGCAGCAATAAAGATGGGGTCCGTGTGTGCCAAATCTCGTAACAATACTGCACTTTGAAGACAGCCATATCACTCAGTTCAGTATAGTTTGCATGTTCTCTGCAGAAGAACAAAGCTAAACATTTACTGTTGTATTCAGTATCAGTTAGCATACTACCTAGCAGAAGCCCTAATTCGTGATCTTCGGAACTTCGTGGTGCTGTTTCTGGAATATCATTCCTGACCTGGTTAAGAAGGAAGGAGATCGGACAGACAAGCCTCACGGTCCCTATGCATACTCTCGGCAAGTTTGTATCTCGTTCCCGGTCCCCGGCGATCATTATCGTAATCCGAATCAGAGGAAACTATCGGCTGTGCGCTCATAAGCCGCTGAGTTAGTAGAAATCCGCTTCTGTCGCATCTGAAACTTTGCAGCACACCTCTTCGCAAGAAGTCTGCTTAGCAGTTAATATTTCTGTCCAATGTTTGTTTGGATCACTCCATTATTTTGACCTAGTCGGTTTAATTGTCGTTTCTGTTTGATAGGCGTTTCGTATATCCCTCTAGCTTACTTTCCAGCCGGTCACTTTATTTGGGAAATAAGTGACCTCCATGCAGTCAGTAAAACAAAGTAGGCACGGACATTGAGCTAGTCTAGACGAAGTGAATGACTCCCCGGACCGATGCCGATGTGGTCAGTTTTGCTCCGGGGTAGAGTCACAAGGTACGATCTCCACGTGACTCACTGCTAACGTTTACGCGTAAGCGTGCAAGCGCGATGTACATGATCTTTAAGGTACGTATTTTCGTGATAGCTGGTCAAGTTCATCAGCACATCACAGCTGAACGCCATTCTTACCATACAGTCACTTTTCTTCAAACTGATTAGATAACAACTCATTTGTTTACTAAAATACCATCATTTTATTATATAATACCACTCATGTCGTCACTAGATAGTTTATTATTCGACACCTACACGCCTTCACTTCCACTTTACTTTTTACGTAGAATCTGCCGTTCATTTTTCATTCGACCGCCCATTTTTTGTCTTTATCGGTCAGCACGCTGACATCGATGTCTGTGCTGGGGAGGGATAAAATAGGGTCGGATACCTGAGCAATATTCGCTAAAGGTGATCTAACGGTGCGATACCGACATGTCAGCAGTATCCATAACATAACCTGAGTGTATATTCTGCCGTTACACATGGATAGGTACAGTGAGTTGCAAACGCGTGCTCTGCCTTCATATCAGTTCCTAGCCAGCCGACTGGCGCTGACTGTCTGTCCACCTTTTGCCCACCTGTATGCATTAAGGATCTACAGCGTGATATATTTCCCCGAGGGTTGCAGGCAAATTTCAGTCTTCGTTGTTCGTGTGACGCCAGGACGGTTCGTTCACTACTTCACTAATCAAGTCGCCATGTTCTAGCGTTCCGCAGAAATCTTGTTCAAGTTGTCTGATCAACGAAAGCGGCTACCTGGAGCACTTGATTCGTAGTCTTGTGGTGAATTATACACTATTAGTTAAGCTGCCCACCGCGAACAAAAAAATTGTCTGCCAAAGGCGATAGTACCTTTGGAAATGTAAGCAACAGCGTTAGCATAGGCTATTAATTGGATTTGGTGTAGTATTTATGGTTCAACTAGGTGTCTGGTTGTGCTGTACATAAGTTTTCGTTCTCATTTAAAAGACCGCTTGTTCCGGTTGCTCATTATTGTGCATATCATTGTCTGTTGCTTTAGAGCAAGCTACGTAGGCGGCGCGGCAGTACAATGATCTTAACGCCTGCGGCATCACTCGGTATGACGAATTCTAAGCTTATCAAGTATCTGCCTGTCTTCGATCATTGCACACATAATAGAATCGGACTATTCAGTGGAGCCCATTCCATCCGAACTACGGAGTCCGCAGTGTACGATCAAGACATTAACGGTCGCATGCTGTCACTATCTGATCGCATCATTATTCGCCCGTGTTCTCTCTCACACTGCACCTAAAAACTCTATCTTGTTAATTCCAATCCATTGCCTGATTAATATACTTTACATGGTCCATTGATAGCTCGGGGACTGGTGGTTACTGCGACCAGTCTGTAGGATGCTTGCATCTGCTCAGCAAGGCTGTTCCCTTTAACCGTCATCGATCTTTCACGAAGCCACAGAGCTCGATCAGCAGACTGTATGAAGTATACTAAACTGTGGTTTAAACGATCCGTTAGAAAATAGTGGTTCTTTCACGACATCCATCAGTCTGCCTGCTCACACGCGCACGCAAAATGAGTTTCAAGTTGCCACTTATCCGTGAGTACGTTAGTATATGGGTTCTTACCTGTCTGTTTGTGTGTACGTAACTCCGTGATGCACAAATGATTATTTGTCTTACGACACTGTTTTGTTCCACGCTGTACTGTGCGTTGGTTTGTCTTATTTGGCTCTGCTATCTTTGGAGTAAAGTTTTTGTTTTCCTTCACAGATTTTGTGTTGTCTACTCGGCAACTCAAACCTAATGTTCGAGGCCGATTCGTTGAGCCAGTATCGATCGTTATCACGTGTTGCCGACACTCACTTCAACGGCTCGGAGCCTAATTTGCAGGAGCGGGTCAGTGACTTCTTGCCACTCTTGCAACGGCTATGTTGTACCGGGATGACCCTACGTTTTCCAGCCTTACCATGTTCACCTACCTCACATCCGTTGAGCGCCTCATGCTCTGGTCGCCCGGCGAACAGTAAGTGGCCTTCGAATGTGTTTACTTCCTATTCGGATGTGTGTGTGTGTGTCTTCTGTGGCCAAATTACCTGATGGCCATCACTGTAGTCTCTGTTTTTGTCATAAGACAACAGGCTAGATGGCGTTAATGCTGTCAGACCGCCCAAACTCAAACGTGAGCAGTCAAGATAACCATTTACCGAGCTTCTCACTATATGCCCACTACTCGGCTTCATTATCGCGAAGTGTTCACTACTTCACTCTTTTTTATACCCTGTTTGATGATTTTTCACTGGATACTTTTAAACTATTTGGATTTTTTCTACCACGCTGCATCTTTGATAGACCCACTCTTATTTTATTTTAAGGATGACGGTAAAGGTTGTGAGGGGTAAAAAGTATCTCAACTTTGGTGTCCGTCAGCAGTAATTTGTATTTCCATGCTAGGGATCAGTCGTCTGCAACAAGCACAGGCAAATTGGTCTTTATCCTTTTGCTTCACTGCTCTGATATTGTATCGATCTCTCAAATCCGACTACAAGCGTATTGACTATATTTTCACCCGTATTTATGCAGTAGAGCAACAGCATTCATTTAACCATGCAGACATCGATTTGGCTGTTCGATGCATCCCATGGAATTATCTTAGTTGCGTTCTTACCCACGTGTGATTCTGTTCGATTGTTATGGGGTAAATAACGTGACATTTTGTGAACAGCTCTGTCGAATATTCCAGTGTCCTTCATCACAAATACTGACGTCTCTTTTTCTTCACCTTTTCCGTAACTAACGTTATGTAGCGTACACAGTAATTGTTTGTCAATGCGCCCTTTTGCAATGCTTTATTCATGTTTAGCAGGAAGGATCGTTTTTGTACCAACACGAAGCGTTAAACCAAGTGTTTGGTATCTGTATGTTTATTTTGCGTTCCATTAAGTCATCGGTGATTTTGTGTGATGCACGTTAGGCTGAAAAGTTTCTGAAAGTGCGGAGGCTGTAATCAGTTATGAACGATGTCCAGCTTAGATTTTATTTTTATAAGCATAATTAAACTGACAATAAAATTCATGTTCTTGTTACTGGATTCTTACGGGTTTGCGAACTTTTGGGAAAGCGTGTTGTATAACAGGCAGTTCCGTTGTAAGTAGTATACTACTCACATGTAGCATATTACCCACTGGCGACATTCAGGAGCAAAGGAGCAAACACCGAACGCCAGGAAGACGACGGACAAGAGGATACTATCGGAATAATGTTTACGTGCTGTGTGACAACTTCCACCTAGGCGAATGACAAAGTACTATCACCTGATATGTGTGAGTGCATCTGTGCCGTGCAAATTAGTGTATGCGTTTAGGGTACAATTTTTGGGATGACCTGTGCGGGAGTTTGCGCAATGTACGAATTCGCATGCCAAACATCTCTTGCGGTCACAGCAAGTGATGCCTGGTCTCTAAGGTATGGAAAAGTTCAGCGGAATTAAGATCTATAAGAAGGTACGATGCGAATACTTTGTTCCTTTTATATCGCGGTACATTTGGAGACGTTTGTTGACGTACTCTTAGGTTTGATTCTCATATCATAGCAAAAACTTTTAATTGGCCATCTTGTAGGACATTAGGTCGAATTAAAGAGGGGAAACTACTATTTTCTGTTAAGATGTGCCCATCTTTTCCAGAATGTATACTTAATCCGAAAGTTTCGACTACATACTGGAACGTAGTTGATCAACTAGTTCACCACGAACACATCGCAACAACTATTACTGCCTCCACTGTTAAACGTCATTTTGTTGACCACATAGTGATTGCCTTCGAAATCCTGAAGATAAAGTGTTTACTTACAGTATGGTTCACGTATCAGGTAGACTGTAAGCGATGTCACTCCGGTTTCTATCGTTAACCAACTGCTCCCATGCGTACTCATCGTTAGAGTCAAATGCCATGGCAACCGGTTCATTCAAATTGTCTCTACCTGACTAGTCTAAACAAAGACAATACATTTTGAGAAGTGTCGGCTAGAGAGTGGGCATCATGACCCATTGTAATCACCATTGTGAGCACTGGCAGCCGTAGCCGATGTGAACTAGCACTCCGAGAATTCTAGGTGCTTTTCAACTTAATATTATATCAACAGAGAAGAAAGAAGACATGTTGCAGTATAATAATACTTCGTTTATTCTTATCAATCGCAAACGTAAAACATGCCAGTTTTATACATCATACAAATAAGGACAAACTGGGGCCAGATCTGCCTACATGCACACAAAGTATTATTTTCAAGTTGACCATCACTCACATTGGATCGCAGCGTTCGCATTCAGATAGACTTTGCAGCCAGCCTCTTTCGAAAAGAAGCACTAGACTCGAGTTTCGCTCTCATTAGAGCTCGTCAGTAGTGCATATCCTTGCCACGGCCGGGATTTGAACTCCGGACATTCCAATCATGAGGCAACCGTGTTAACCACTGCGCCATTGACCTCACATTAGGCACGACCGAATCATCAAATCTGAACGCTCAACCACTCTCGCTTGTGAGCAATGATCAGGTTGCCCGATCGTCTCGAGAGGAGACACAGTTACTGCCTGTTAACTCCAATCGATTACCACGATAATCACGACCATGGCAATCCGATAAGTCGTCTCAACCGCTTCTGTGCACATAACATCTACCGACAAGCTCGGATAAACATCACTTTGTAGAAAGGCAGTAATTTTGTGTTTCGATTGCGCAGTATTATCTTAAATGGGTTTACAGGGTCGGTTGACCGGTTGTCATGACGTGTTTTGCCATCGAGGACGTTGGATTTTGAGCAGTCAGTTTACCAAGTTGTGTGGAGTGGTACACCACTTTCGTGTTTCCAGAAGCCACTGAATGAAACACACAAAATCGGTTGAAGTGAGCACAAAATCTGTAGTGCAACTCCCATCCGCGATAGTTCAAATGTCAGCTAACGAACTGCGCCGTTTAAATTGGACATCCCTTACAACCGATCACATCTGTCGCATTCTCATAGACTTTGGAAAAGAAATCCTTATTTGTAATGCTTCGCGATGCTCACCCTCAAGCAAACACTTCACGAGCGGTTTCGTCCTTGTTTGAACCCATCAGGTAGCGATAGACTGAATGGGGGGCCGATCCGGCCATCTTTCGCATTGAGTCAACTCACTTATCCGCTTGACCACCAGTCCTGTGAGCATCGTTTGTGACGGGAGAATTTGTTGATCCTGTTGTTTCGCCTATCAGCAGTGCACTCTATCATCTCGGTTAACATTTCTATCCTACGGTTTGAGCGGTCACGAAGTTTCTAATCGAGCAAGCGACACCAACTGCACTTATGACCGTTCAGCGTCTTCGTTTTTCATGACCACCTTGTCGTTTTTTCCAACTCTTGGTGATCTCAGTAACTAGTCCCGTGTAGTACACATTCAGCCGTCATACAGAGCACGAGACTGGCCCTTCCGTAAACTATTAAATGTATTATTTCACCGACTGATCGCCTTTCGAGTGTTTTTGTGAGTACTCGCTGACACTCTGCCGCCTTGTTCACACTCTCGTCTCATTCGATATGATCCAGTTGACGGAGCTAACGATAGTTAAACGTAGTAAATCTGCTGAATTTTTCGTCACAGATAGGCCACGCTGAAATCTTGTAATGCATTATAAGGTGATACCCTTGTACGAGAAACCGTCCACATTCTGATGTGGACCGCTTCCATTAAAGAACCTTGGAGTGGGAATGCCCCATTCTTGCGGCTGCGCTTTACATTTCGGATGTGCGCCCAGATCAGCCTTTTGAACGCTGTGGAGTCTCATCCAGGTGGTAGTTTTGGACTCATAGCACATCGTTAGAATACTGGCGAGTGCGTGCTACAACTGTGTACCGACTATAGATTATTTTTGACCAACACTAGTTTTAGACGTCGTGCGCATCAGTGTCATACTTGTCGCTCTCCTTCCTCACCTCAAACCTGGTCTCAGATATGTCATATAGGTGTCATTTTGTACCTCAAAAGTAATAGGACATCCGATTCAGGTGATGTGTCGGTACTTCCTAAATAATGGTGTTTCAGTTGTTTACTTTTGTGGGGTCACTCGATACTAGCTCCCATAATCAAGAAAAGCGTCCGACACTTGGGAAAACCACGGGTGAGTTGGCTTTATCCCAGTCATTACTGGGGTTCTGGCATTCGTCATACTTGTCGACTCACTACAACTCGAAAGGCAAAAATTAGGAAGGAATACGTAGGTTTTTGCTCCGGGTGAGGCTGCATTGATCAAACGTTTTACTCTTCGCCAAATTTTGGGACACCTTTCTGCGTACGTCAGGTTAGCAGCACCATAAAGGTGCTTCTGCATGGATCGCTCGAACGCAGAGATGTAGTGAACGAGTACGTGAACATACTGACAGCGTTTTATTCCCATACTCCAGGTCAGATTAAGGTTTGCAGCGAGCTGTCTGGCAGTTTCAACACCAGGAGCAGTGTACATCAAGGTTGTCCACTTTCACCACTTTTGATTAATTTTTTCGTAGACGATGAAAGTGTGCAGCATACCGGGATGTCAGCGTTTAATGTGACCCACGGTCAGAATGTATAGTGTCATCTTCAAGGGTACTGTCCTGTCATGATTGATACGGCCTATGTAAACCCTTCGTTTTCTATTGCAAATATTTGGTTAAGGATATTTTTCCGGCTAACTGGCCCTTGCTTTCATAAATTTGTTTAAAATTTTCTCATAGCCAAAGGGAATCGTGGTGGGACGAAACGTGCGGTGGAGCAACGTTCAACTCCTCCACCTACTTCCGAAAACGATAAACTTGGCGATGACGTTTATCTGGCTGGCTTGGCCTGGCGCCGAGAACGTCGTCGAGCTAAACTGGCCACTCAAGTCGTGCTCTGTATGCTTAAAGTGGCTCAACGTTTTCGTCAGAATTCGACGAAGTCTCACAGCCCACCACCGGTGGCTGCAGTGCGTGCCCCTTCACCCGTCAAACGTGACGACGTCGATTTGGATGCTGAGGGAACTAAGTGTGGTGGCACAGTCAAAAACGATACAACTACCGAGCCGAGTGTGCTGGAGCTGAAGATTCGCGAAGCCGTAGACTCCATTGTACAGGTGGGCTTTTGTGGTATAGTTTACACAGTTGCCTGTACATTCGTATCGGTTTTTTCTGAACGTTTGGTGATGTATTGTCAGCGAATAGCATATTAGGGTCCGTTTGATCGTGTTTTATTTTTAACGACCTTTGAGAGTTATCCAACTATATCAAGAAGAATATGACAGTTGGTATACTTCCGAATTATTCTCTTCTCTGATTCTTCTCATCATGACGTTATGTCGTACAGTTTGCAACATTGTTACAAGTGCATAATGCGGTTGCCAGCGCTTGCGCAGCACAACCGACCTGTTCATCAATAAGCTGAATGAAATCGTACATATAGATCGAAATGCAGCAGACAGGCACACCTTAAGTCGATCAGTGTTCGTTACTGGGGGAAAAGTCACTTTGCAATAAGGGTTTGAAACAGTTTGTCCCCTTCCTAAATTTGAACATAGTAGCAAGAGGACGGAGGCTGGTGGATGCTAGCATTTCTTATTGCCTCCACAGTACCAAATAACAGTTACCAGGATCACATACATGACACTAGTAGGATGGGAGAGTGAAGAAATGAAACAGCAAATGGGGTGGAGAATGACAGGACAGAATTACTAGGTCCATGGAAATCTAAGGCTTACATATAATTGTTTTTGCACACACATTGCCGGCTTGAGACGGTTAATCGCGACCGCTTCAGCGAAACGCAGGGAACGCGGACTCATGCGGCGCATTATAATCCTGAATTTTGATTCAGCATTCAGCCGGTGGCCAACACATGTCGGGTGATAGACGAAACCGGAAGATTGCGTGCTCCCTGGACGAAGGTAGTAGACTGTACAGTCACATCCTGAACCCACTTCGGCAGATGTTCCTTCATCGTAGTGTTCAAGCACCTGTCGGTTCTGCCAATGTAACTTTCGTCGCAGTTACACACAAATTGATAAATACAGTTTGAGTTGGCGTCATTAGGTTGCTCTCCCTTTACTGAAGCTAACGGTAGCTTACGAGTTCAGTCAACGACCATGTCGGTCAGTTCGCCAGTTCCCGGAAAATTGTGACAAAAAGATTGACAAAGTGTACTTTTGAGTGACCTTCATCGTTGCCAGGATTGTACTTCTCTGGTCTTCACGAGAGTGACATCCGTTGTCATCCTGATTACACACCCACCCTACACTGTCTGAACTTTTGTTTGGTCCATTCTCTTGATCTTTGCTTTTTGCTACCCCAAACCTTATAAATATGAACGGGGTTGTGACCATTCTGTCTTTGGTCTGAGTGACATAAAAAGAGCTCTGTCAGGAGGCCAATCTTTTTTCTGTGTTCATGCGTTAGCCTCGACTGGTTGGATTGGGCAGGAAGTTACAGACTAGTCGCGTATACCCCATAATCCGTTGTTCATTACCGTTGACCGTCATTCCGTTATCCGCCGTTTTTTAACCGTTATTCTGTTCTCTCTTCACGCGCTCGTAGACCGTAGACCAAGCTACAACGGACTACGATTCCAGCCGCAGTGTATGCTCGCTTAATGGGTGCGGCGAGATTTTTTATGGTTCGAAATGAAGAAGGGTTATTTTTGAACTGTAGTTCAATGTTTACTTTCCTCTTCCCACTAGTGGAAACCTTGTCTGTTGCAATACGTTGCTGTCTGTATCTGTTGACAAGTCTCAGCGGATACCCATCAACCTGCAACGTGGTTGTAAGCAGTCGAAGTTCATCCGCTTGGCGTTGTGATGAGTAAATGCGTCTAGCACGCGTAAACAATGTTCTGACCAATGTTCTCTTGTTTTTCATTGGGGTAAAGCTTGTGAATTGAGTTGTGATTGACCAGTCCAAGTGAGCTTTCGATATACGCACCTTCTTACTGATCCATCATCTTTGCGACTGGTGATGATAAAATGGTCTGGTGCTTTTAAGAGGGAGGACCCACGCGAATTGTAGTAACGTAATTTGACTGGTTACGCCATGGATGAACTTAGCTGTTGGTTCTGAGTTGATTATTTGAGGAAAACGACTTCGATATCTCAGGTTCTCAACAGATTCCTGCCATTTTATTTCCACGGCATGGTCCTCTTCATTCTGTCGAGTTATGTGGCCGGGTACGCATGTCTGGATTAGTATGTACAGGTTCGTTTGGTTTGGAGTGACACTCAAACTTTAACCGCCGTACGATAACGCAATAGTACAAATATCCCATGGTTTATGAGCCATTGTTCTTACGATAATCATCTTATGTCGGATGTGCTCACTAATACCAGGCACACACAAAAGGTGCTTGAGACACCTGAAAACAGTACAACATGTAAGCCGGCAGCGGGTTGAAAAAAGAGGACGTTTCTCGGTAACTAGTCGGTGTACCTGGATACCGTTCGATCGGCGAATTGACAGTAGAAGCACCCAAGCCAAAAGACACTTTGCACACTGTAAATGTAAAAATGACCAAAACTGCTTCTCTCGACTTTCTTTTTTACCTTCCAAATGCTACTACAGTATTGAGATCAATCAGTCACATGAACACCTGGACCGATCACTGATCGTATTTTAACGGTTTTGTTCTGGTATGATGTGAAATGAGTATCTTGGGAAGATTGTTTCACAGAACTCATTTGTGGTGCACTTCAAAGAATGAAGATAGGGTTTCCTCTGCTTAATCTGTCCATGACTCAACTTGTCTATGGCCTATAAATGGGAGGCTCTTTGTACAACAATTTCAGAAGTCACACAATAGACTCGTCTTTTGGAGAATTTTGTGAATCGACAATTGGCATCAAAATCGTTTTAAATCCCACGGTAGTTGAAGTCATTTCGATAGTTGAACACGATGGTGCATGCATATCTTGCTTCTAACTTCGCCTGTGTTTCATGACCCTGTATACAATTTTCAATTTGTTTCCGCGTAAGGTAACGGTTCGTACACCCGCACGTCTTCATATTTATTCTCAATTAGCTCTTCCTTTTTTGTACGGGACTACGTCACATTTCTGTACACAGCTGTGAACCATAAAAATCAGTTTCGGATAACTTTCGCCTCAATAGTGTATTTGCTCTCAATCTTTTGTGCCTTACCCTGACGTACTTTTTTTTACGGTCACAGACTTGTCTAGCCTGTCCGATGGACTCTCCAGATTATGTTGCTTGTCTGACTAGTCTGAGTCGAATCGCACTACAGTTTCCTGGGGTCTACAATCGTGAGTTCAAGAAGCTTATGACAAAATCCCTTGTACAACACGTGCTCACTCGCGATACGGACACCGACAACAGCCTGAACAGTGCAACCGCTGACAGTGAGAATAGCACCGATAAAAAACAGACGAGCAAGACCACCAAAATGTCAACTGTAGGTAACTTGTCACCGGTCGCTGCTGCGGACTGGCTCCCGGACGGGTATATTCCGCAAGCGACACGAGCCAAGGTTTGTTTCTAAGGCGTGATAAGTTTCCAATCTCACCACCGTATGATTTTTGTTTCTGTTAACTTCTTAAACTAATATTGATCTGTTTCCGTGTTAAATTGTTTAAACTTCGATGGCTTTTATGATCATTCTTGCCTTTATTTTTAGCTAGGTTAAGTACAGTTGCTTGACTGTGTTTGAACTACAATCGAATGTTCATGTGATAATTTTCCAACTAGCCTCCAATCCTTAATTCAAACAAGCTTGCATTTATTAGCAGGTTGTATTTGGTGGAGTAAATCGTTGTCTGTTAGCTTTAAACTATTTTCTTTATCATGTAACACCTAGGGTGTCAGTTACAATCACTGACGCATTGCTACGAATGACAATAATGAGTCGCATATTTTATGCCTGTCTCATTCGTCATTTTGATAACCTCACTGACCTTTAACCACTTGAGTTAGTGATTTTTTGGGTGTCATTTTTGCACTGTTACAGATTAGATAGCTCATCAATTTTTAACAAGCGAGTACAATTTTTGATTAGAATTTCTGTAATTTGCCGTTTAGAAAAAACCTCGCAAACGATCTTATCCTGTCTATGCTTGTATGATTGGAGTATCTAAAACAACAAATTGTTTAGTTAGTAGTGAAGTGGCAATCATATTCCACTGGTCAAGCTTGTGGGCCAGAAACTGCCGTCTGTAAGAGTGGACTATGGGATTTGATTGGTTAAAAAATGTAGGGTCGCACAAGTCCTGTGATTCACACAATTTGGATGGTCCGGGTTTTTCCTTCTATACATTTTGCGTTGCCTAGTTCGACCATTGTTTCCAAGTTATAGTGAGATGTTGTTGGTTTCAGCTGTCCGCCATCAAATTGATGACCAACTGGTTGCGCGGACTGAAGAACGAAGTCAAACCGGTTGCACAAGCTGTGATTCGGTTGCTGCATCGGATCATCATTCATGACGGTGATTTAAACCGACAACGCAAACTGATGTAAGGGTGTGCTGTTTTTACACTTGTTTGTGTACCGTAGTGCAGCAATGTTCGATTACTTCGTGTCTACCGATCGTGTCACAATGTCGATTTGACATCCAGGCCGTCCTGTCAAGCTTGGCGTGTTTAAACTTCGCTGTGTGTAGCTATGTGCAGATTACATTTGAGCTGGGATAGTTGTTGCTTTCAGAAGGACAACTGGAATACGGACTTTCTCCTGGTCGAAAAACTCATTGGACGTGAACACTGGCAGATGTTTTTGAAACTGTTCCTGATGAAAATTCTCTCAATTGTCATTACTGCGCAATTACGCTAACCTAAATTGTGAATACGTCTGGCAATCGTCTAATTGATAGCGAACTACAAAGAATTCGTGATATACCTGGATTGAGTGAGGTTCCACGTGTGGCCCACATCTATAATTTCATTCCTTACCAACATATTAATTGTTTTTGTTATTAGTGTTACCAGATGTTTATGCTTGCCATCTTTTTGATACACTTCAAACCTAGACATGAGATAGTACATGAACGATGAGAACGTGAGCGTGGATTAGATCCGATCTGAGGGGGTAGTTTTTATGGCTGCATTGCATACCGCGTTACAGGAGAGGGCTAGATGGTGTCACTCTGCTCAGTTGCTTTTAAGACATTCAGGACTCGAGGGTATGAGCGTTAGTTGATGTAAACGTGAACGCTGTGAACGATTAAGTTACACAGCGATTTATTCCCGCGGTAATTAACAGCGCAGAGTCGATCGACAGAATTATGGTACCATTACGGATATATCAGCCATATTTTATCGTGCCACCGTAGTGCCGCATCTGGAGTCAAACCAAATACAGCAGATCAAACGCAAGTTCGATAATCGGATGAATCAGTGTAATCGACGCTGCTTTTGAAAGTCAGTGGCTGAAGCGATAGAATGACAGTTACGAACCGAGCGATTGGTGGGTCGTACGATTTTTGTAAGCACGGTGAACATGGTATGCAGGTAACAAGCTATGTTAAATAATATTACTTTGAGAATACGAATGTGCGCATAACCTTTACGCGGATAATCTAAACGAGGGCAGTCGGACTGAAACGGTACGAAGTTAGGGATAGGTTAGCTTGACTATCGCCCCCACATGTTAAACGTGGTTTTTTTTTCAACAGTTAGCGTTATCTTTAGGCTGCGTAGAGTTGTAACGAATTTGTGACTTAGCCAAACAGCATGATGGAAATTTTGTTCCTCAAAATGCATTTGTGTTACGACCACTAGAAAGAAAAGACGAAAACTGAACACAGAACCACAAACATTATTTCGATCATGGGAGGAACGCACGGTACCACAGCACATCGTGAAATCAAGAGTATGAGTCACAAAACGCCGTCTTCGCAGGTTCGACTCCCTAACAAATATGATAAAAAAAGATGTTCAGTCGAGTTTTGTTTGATTCCGGCGCCGAAGTCGAAATGCGGTTGCGCAACCGCTACATTTATAAGAATTTAGTGATCTTGGATTTAAGTCTCCGAACTGATCATTCAAGTGCAGGCCCCAAAACTGAAGGCTAAACAAAACGGCGTGCGTTCGAATGGTCAGGAAGGAAAATTCCCGTTTTCTCGGCAAGTTTTCTGGATGACAGTTACTTTCTCTCAACGGTTTGTTTGGTCTACCGGCCGTTTAACGTATCTACGTTTATCGAACTACGACAAACTCTATAGGGAGCAGGTTTTCTAAACTCGTTTGATGCGGTCTTTCTGTAGATGATGTACTTTCGTCCATATTCAATAACAATTCCATTTGGTTTACCCTGAAATTGATAGGTTTTCCTTACGGAGTTTTTTCAATTGATTATCTCCGTATCGATCATTTGCAGCTGTTAAGTTGAACGGATTCAATCACAGTTTTTCTCAGAAGTCTGCCCTACTAAGGTTGCGCGTTGATTGACTTATTAAAAAACAAACGCATCGTATTGATTACTACACACCATCGACAAACGTGTACCTTTTTCAAGACTGTGGACCATTCAAATCTAGACTGATTTCCTCATTTTCTTCAGTTGATCAGTTACTTCACCCTATCTGCGAGCTCCCGATTGATCGGTGTTTATAGGACACTTATTGTGTCCCTGCATTTTTACAGTTGTCAACACACTATCTCAATTACTACAGGTGTCGGAGAGCGAGGTATGCTTCTGTATAAGGAACGAATTTCGACTCTATGGTTTCTGTTGGACGCGGTCTGGCTGGTAAAGTTGCAAACGAATCTGAGTGGCATTCATTTTACTTCGATCAAAGCTGCCAATTAATCATGAGCGTCATGATTTACTGTTTAGTCTGCCACGCCACGCTGTTTGGTTCTAATGCATACACTGTGCGGTTATTGCATGAGTGCATGAGTTGTTTTACCATGAGCATGCTGTTGTGTTTCGCAAGTTTCGTTTTACGTTCTCATCGAATTACAGGCCAGGTGAGATGTCACGAATGCGTCTAATCGCTGCTGTATCCTGGCTCAAACTTGCCTATTCACAGGCTTACGTGGAGAGTATCGAGGTGGATTGGTACCAGTCAATGACCTACATCATTTGCGTGAGTTTTTTCCGTTTCTTTGCTGAAGTTCAGGTAAACCAGATGGCTGATTGGTTTTTCTGTAGCACCGATACTTGACTATTGATCACATGGCCGTGAACTTGGGTCCGGTTCTTCTGTCGTTTATTTATGAGTTGTCTAAAAGTCCCCAGCCTATGTGTGGGCTTGTGCATCATGGAAACAAGCTCTCTATGATGTACTAAGTGGAAACTTCTTTCTTCTGCGATATCGCCTACCTTGACATTCCTGTTTGTAATGCGGACCCAAGTACAACGACCTCATCAGTTGGTTCCGTGTGGACACTGAAAAGTTAACTAGGTGAACATTATGTTTAGACACTTACTGATTATACTATATGAAAACGTGTGTATATTACATTGAGTTTGTGTCAGCTTTCAGGTAGCGCATATTCCATTTCGATTGGCATTTTCATTATTCACATCAAGTCCGTAATACGCTTTGTGCTTATCAACAGGTGAATTTTCAACATATGACATGCTCAACTGTTGAGGGCGTTTGAGCTACACAGCAAACTAATACCAATCATAGTGGTCGTGCTGAGCAGGTGTCAACGGAAGAGGTTTAAGATCGAGTGTGTACAGTCACATGTTTATATCGGGATTTAGATAGCTCCGAGTAGAAAGAACATAAATAATGAAATCGCCCAGTTGTTCATTAGAACGTTCTGGATGTTTTTGGAATCTAGCAAAAAGTACAAAATCCCTTCAAGATAAACCAGTGGATGTAACAAGTGAACAACACATTTGTTAGGGGATATCACACGCAATGGTGATCAGTCAGACTACGTTATTGAAACAGCAAGAAGGCAAGCGTTGCGGATTTTTAATATTCCGGTTTATCCGCATACCAAGGATGAACGGAATACATAATATGTGCATAGCAGCGATAGCTGAACAGAGTGAATTTTGTGTCAAAAGGCCGCTGCTACGGAACGTGGACGATGTGAATCATCAACTTTTGTACACACAGCACTGGTTCTGATGGTCTGATCAATATAGCTTCATTGATGACCAGAATTTTGGGGTTCGTGTGCCGTGGCAACGACCTGGTTAGGCTGACGTTGTGACCTGTCTCCAGAATGTGCTTCGCAATTGCTGACGCCGGATTTCGCGTTCGGTTGCTCCTTTGGCTGTCCGTTCGCACAGCAGACTTAATCAACCACTTTGGGTAATGTTCGGCCGTTCGTTGATGCAAGCATAGGGCCATTCTGCTGGTATATCCGTCACTGCAATTGCAAGTGAGCTGAAAAACGACGTGTGGCAGAATAGTTAGGTGCATCACGCCTAACGTTTTCATAACTAGCTCCCCGAGTTGATGACAAGAAGCATAATTCAGCTGTAGGGTATGTGCGATTCACAGCTGAGTGAAGCGTTATTGCGGACAGATAGTCTACCCTGAACTCTAGTTTTATGAACACCTCTTTTTTCTTTGTGTGGACTGCAGGTCTTCCCGTCGTTTTTTTCCTGTGAACGGAGATAAATTTATGGAGACATCCTTTAACAGGTAATACGGTTGTCAGAAAATGTTCCTCTTGTTTCAACCGGTCATCTGTGCAGATTCGTCGGGCTCTGTCAAACAATGCTTTAACCAACCATCCTAACACCCCGCAACGTTTGTCTTCTTGCTGCTTTGATGAGTTGGATCACGGGAACCCAGTGTTTTAAATAAACTAGGTTATGTATATTTGAAAGATATTTGGAACGTTGAACGTAAAATGTTTTTTTTTTTCTGCAACTTCGATGAAAGCACCGGTTACATGAAGTGACAACATGCGTGTCATGTCGTTACTCAAATGGAACCCTAGGTGCTCGACAGAAGTAAGTTGAGGTAGAGTTTCACTGTGTTCATCGAGCAATAGGAATACGCTGGAAATCCCGTTATATTGACTCACTTTCATTGTTGAAAACAGAACGTCACTACATTTGAATGTCTTGGGAAAGACTACGAGACCCTCATCAACTTAATCTTTCGGATAAATTGACCATTAAGACAGACGAAGAAACTCGATTTGGGTTGTTGATGTTTGAAACCACGTAATCTGCATACTTAATCAGAAATGTGTGCTTATGAATTCGCATGGGTGTGATATAAATTTGGGATGAGGACATGAAAAGGATTGCGCCTCGTAGAACGCCAGAGCTGGCGATGGGGTATGATAACCGGTTTAGGTAAATTGGCTTCCGTTCGTACACTAATAGCTTGAACGATCGACATTCGAGTGCAAGATTCGTTGAGAATTCGAAGTAATAAATCCGCTAACGTTTCCTGGTCTAAGAAGTGTATGCAAACAGTCCTGGCTTTCCTGTGAAGCACTAGCAGAGCAAAATGAACTGGAAAAGCGAGACGTCAAGAGTTGGATGTGGACGATGGTAAGTGGGTTAAAGGCCTCACTGAATGTTGAACTTTACATCAAGCCAGTTACATGTCTAACTCTTCATTGTGTCCAACTCTGTTTGATTGGCACCCTATCATATTCTAACGCATCATGACCTCTCACTCGTATCTAGGACCCTTGTCCTCATGTTCGTTCACATTTCCTCACAAAATTGAACCAAGGCTTGTATCGCCTGCGTCTTCCGCTCGAGTACATCGCAATATTCGCTCACGCTGTCGATGTGCCTGATCCCGCCTTCAAACAACGTGCAAAGCAGTTGTTGATTGGAAACATTCAGCGTCGTCGTGATTTTTTAGACCGACATGCTTCCTATAGGAATGATACTAGTGAGTTGTGTTTGGTGTATTTTCGATGTTATTTCCGTTTCCTGTTTTATGAACACGTCCCATATGCTGTTAGCATCTTATTGTGCGTACACTTTAATGTGTATCACTTTTCAGTTACCGTTATTTCAGGTTATTTTGTTAAATGAGTGAGTTGAATCTGGCCTTTGGTCCAATAAGTATCCTTAGCTTAAATATTCATAAACCAAAGTCCGTTGCGGAACTTGGGTCTGTCGCGTGATAGACCGAGATAACTCACTGATAACATCTTCCAGTCGTCCTATAATATTAGATTGTCTTGTCTATCATCGCAACAGTTATGAGTAGAATTGGAACTACCCTATCACGCGGTGTATATCAACCTTCAATGGTTTGTCCAAGTTTAAAAGTTTCGACACTAATATCTTGATTAATCTACTCAAGATATACAGGTAGCTCGCTACCTAGGCCCGATGTTCTGTGTCTATGGCCGATTACGGAAACCCTGATTTAGTCAGCTAACCGTAGCTGCACGTGATTACCCCTGTGATACCGTATGTGACGTAATGGATTGCTTTTAGGCCTCACATTGTGCAGTCACACTGCACACGGCCCCCATAATTGATAAACATGATCAACTATTCCAGTTAAGCCCACATCTTCGTCACGAACAATCCACGCGTTTGAGGTACAAAGCAGAAGAGGTCCTGCCTATACACCCTCCCTTTCAAAGACAATATTTTTTCTGCGAACAATGCAGCGATACACCCCCTCCTTTTGTGTTTCAAGCTTGTGATCCACAGAGCACTTCGAGAACACAGAGTCATCTCTACAGTCATTCTCAGTCGTCATTTCCCATGCCACAAATACCAAACGTAACGAGCGTAATCAGATAGGTAATTTCAGTTTGAATGATTCTCCGTTTGGTTGCTTTCTACTTGTTCAAACCTGTTGCACAAAACTTTTCATCCACGTATGCCTGAACATAGGTTACCATAGGTGAACAAAATTTTCATCATTGTTCTTCGTCTATTATCAAAATGTTTATTGTGTGACATCACTGTTCTCCCATTCTTTAATCTCTACAGAGTTTCTTTATGGGCTCCTTCCGGATTTCGTACTACCTTATTTAATTTATCTGTTGGCACACGATCCTGAATGGGCCGATATCAGTGATGCCAATCGATTAAATCGCATTAAAACGTGAGTGTTTGGTTGCATTCGCATATTTGTTAACCAAATACGTATCTAAGACCAAATGCCTGCTCAAAATTGGTCAACTTGATTTAAGTGTTTGAATTATGGTTTTACGCCTCATTTCCGTCTACGGTTACTGACGTCTGGGACATTTGCATTCGAAGTGTACGAATAATATTGAGGATGCCTATTTCGTTTCCACTTGCTATTCAGAGTATCTCAGTTTTAAAATGTACTGTCTTTAGCAATTAATTCAATCAGCTCCCCCCCCCACAGTATATCTTTAAGCTCACTTCTACGAGTCATCACCGTCACACGTATTTTTCTCATCTATAGGTAGGTTTGACGTTGGTGTGACAGCAGTAGAACCGCCCTATTTGTTTCAAGCCGGTCGAGTGTGGCTCATCACTTTGTTTAACTTTCTGTAATGAGTCATAAGAGTAAGATAGGAAATGACCTCAATTGACGTTCTTACGCAGTGTTCTGTTCAATCACGTATAACACCGCAGCGACATTGCGCAACTGCGGTTCCTTAGTAGAGCGCGCTGAAATCAAGTTATCCCACTAAGTCTCCACTAGTGGTACAAAAATTGAGAAGGCCTTTTTACAGGGGATCAACACTTTAAGCCATTGTTTCCCATCGCGCTTTCGATTGCGAACGCCAGCTTGCCTGTATAAAACATTTCGTTTGAACAGGGGCTACTCATAAGTAGTCAAACAATGATGATACATTCTGTTTGGACTGTCCATTGTTCACAGCACCATCACGTTGATCGGTTGTGTTTACTGTAAACGTTGACAAGTCGTTGTGAGATGTGGTTTTGGTGCATCGCCACGTCTTGGGGGTAGTCCTCAGAATATTGATTTGTATGGTTAAGTGTTCAATTTTGGTACTGATCTGTTATGGTTTTTCTATCTGACGCGTACTAATGGAACGCGATGATAATGAAAAGAACACAGTGCAAATACCTCCTTACTCCAATTTTCCTTTCCTTTTCAACTGTGGGTAACCTGATGTTACATATTTGAATTTGGACATAACAACGTTGTAAGAAACTAGGTTCCTGATTATTCTCAATACAATCGGCGTCAGACATCTGACGTACGATGTTAGTGTATCAGGTCAGCAGAAAATCACGAACCATAACAGGGACTCTATTTCTAGTTTGCAGCAGTTGCTGGAACTGTCCGTGCTACATGTGATTGATAACGTTTGCAAACGATTGATGGTTCAATGAAGTTGAATGTGAAACACCCTAAAAGGGATGGCTGGTGTTCATCATCGGCAGCCATATGCCGGTCGTTGGCCGTGGTTCCTATCGGCCATATAAACCTGATAAGAGAAGAACGTATTAAACCGAAAAGGGTTCGATCTCTTCAACTCACACCTGTCATTTAGTTACTGGCTTGTTTATTCTCGTCCAATTCTGTAGAAAACAACACTAATGCAGCACGCCCAACGATACCTAGTGAATGCCGGTGTTGTAGGACCGTATATCGAAATAAGGAAGATGTTGTTGTATCAATAAGTTATTTCGGACATGTCCATGACACCAACCATCTCTCAATGAAAATACCACTTGAAAAAACATATGTGTAAGGCTTGCTTTCAATCAAAATTCGTGACAAGGAATAGACTGTTTGATAAGCGCCTGTTGAAGACATTCTGTGATCATCGTGAACTCTGTTCCTTTCCGAATTACAAGACGCTTCGATCCTGATTATCATATTCACTACCGATTATGTGTAGCATGAGACTGTCAATGACGTGCTGAAATTGGCTGAAAATATGTAAATGGCCAGTCAGTATTTTTCTGCATATAATGCCTAATGCATATTCCTAGTAGCGTTGTCCGTGGCCCCGTGAAACTTCGCTAATCTCACCTGAATTGTTGTCTTCAGATCGCTTTGGTTTGTTATGGAACCGATCGTGTCTCGAGGTCATAACTTCGTTTTTCTGCGCAAAATTATCGAGAAGATAAAACACACACGAGATGCTCTTGCACCAGATGACCCCATCGCAAACACGGTTAGTTGTTCCGGACGGTTCACTTTTTTTTCAATTTGCTATAGTTCACCGTTCTGTCCATTATGATAGGCAGGTACATTTCGGAGATGAAGAAAATTCGCAGGCAACCATACTGCAGATTGCGAACATTGTCGCTAGTGCACATAAATGGTGTAAATTAAAAGAATGACTCTGAGAAGAACAATTCTTAGACGAAGATAATATGGTTTAGGAGAGAGTATTCACCGCGTTGATCAGTTCGCTGTGGAAGGACATACTCAATAGGTGGTTAATGGGGATAAATGAGGTGTTCAGTAAGTAATGTTTGAATGCATGGAGCTGCCGGGAACGGTTCTGGGTTCGGTAAAACAGTAAGAGAGAGAAAGAGGTCCGTATGTGTGTACCCTAATATTTTTTAAGTTCGTAACTCATGATCCACATTCGAAATGACGAAGCTGGTTGAGATATTCCGCGATTAGAGGACTCACATAATCCATACGGAAATTCCCTATGCAAAGGACGGAACGCCCATGGGCTGAACAGATTAGCACTAGAATTAGTCACAAAACTGGATGAGCTAGAAGCTTTAATCACAACCACGCAGTTAAGCATACAAATTCGTAGTAAGAGTTTGTCCAGCAACAAAGGTCAACAGGGACGACAACATGAAGGGTATGTAGTATAAACGTCGACAAAAACAATTACCTTACAATCATTGTTGGTCTCCTCCACCAGCGTTACCCGCGCTTGGTCTGATTACGCGACCGCCTCCAGACATGGAAGGAGGAAGAAAAAAACACTTGTTAGGCGCGCAGTTTGATTCGCACTGCCAGTGTTAAATGGTTGTTCTTTGTGCGTCGCATCTTCATTTTCTGTTTTCGTTCTTTGCCCTATGTGCCATTTATTTGTCATAGACGCTTGTATTTTAAGAACTCCACTATCTTGACCATTCTTTCTATTTAGGCATGGTGGTCAAGCAAATGTTTGATATCACAATGCAATAGAATTAGGTTGATTATTCTCTTCAAACTCGGGATTCATATGTGCTTTAATTACAGAAATTGTACGTCGTGTGTGATATTGCACTGGGACTGCTACTCACTCGGGTGTCGGACCTCACTATGAAAGAGTATCCAGCAGATGTCAAACTACCAAAGACTTTGTTTCTTGCCACTCCTGCTAGTTTCAAGAATCCTGATTTCGCCCAACTTCTCGATCCGGCTGTGAACGCACCAGCGAAGGAGGCTGGTAAAGAACAAACCATGACAGTCAAACCGCTGATACAATTTACACCGTCCAAATCCGGACGTGCCATCAAAGAGGGTTGGATGCCAGCTGAGCTGCTTAAAGAAAAGCATTCCGTTCCTAAAGTGCCCAAGTGGGTTATTTCGTGCTATCCGTGTTAACCTTGAACATTTGTTCGAAGTGGAAATTTAATGTTTCTTGTCAACTGTCTATGCGTCCCAGCTTTCTCATCATTCAGGGATTAACGGAATTCTTGGAGCATTTCTAAGTACTTGTTAAGAAATGCAAACTGCTGCTTGTCTCCAGTATCTTTGTTTGCCTGTTTTAATTTCATCGACAGATTTCGTGCACACAGTTAAGCTGTACTCTGCAGTGACATTTTGACCGATTTCATCGGTCGCAACATGGACTATAGTCAGTTGGTATGCATCAGTTCATATAGGTATAAAGTAGGATTGGGTTATTGATTGCAATTAGACACGTGCCTCCTCATTGTAATTAATGACTTGTTCCTGTTTTACACCTACTTAAATTGAAGCACGATCATACTCCGTGTACCGTGACCGATGCGATGAGTCGAAATGTCTCTATAGAACACATCTTACTCAACTTTACTTGCGCATTCTAACTTTCTCTGTGGCATACCCGTTTTGGATTTTGTCCCGACCATTCACTAAGCCTAAGCCTTGACGTACACACGATCGAAACCATACGTTAATTGTCCTTTTCCACCTGTCAGCAACTGCGTATGCGCGTACACATGCAAAAAATGAAAGCCTTGCGTCTGTTTTTTTTTTCAGAAATGCATCGCCTGTGACAAAAGAATCCAATTCGTCTGCACTGGAGGCAAATGCAGTTCAGTTGACAGCAAGTAAGGTTAGTAGAGCTCGTCGTAAAGTTGCCACCAAACAAATTAAACTCAATGTGAGCATGCCTTCTCCGAAAGAGTCACTACTTGTGACACCCGAAGAGGAAACCAGTCAGCAAGAATCGGAGTCATTATCAGCTGGGCAGAACACACCGCGGAAATACACTCGTATAGTGCTCGGGAGGCCGGAAATCGAATCAGATAATACAAACAGCCCCATTAGTCAAAGAAAACGATCCCATCCTATCTCTGTCACCCCTTCAAAGCGTCGGAAGTTGTTCACTTCATCGGACAATTCAAACAAGTCGAAAAGCGAAAAGATCCTCTCAGTGAAATCTAAGATATCAACATCCATTCCAACAGCCTCTGTGAAGAGTCGGACGTCAAAAACGGTGACAAAAATCAGACGAACTGTGACCAAAACAGTGACGCTCGCTCGCGGTCGCTCAGCAACCAAACTGCAATTGATGAACGGCTGTGGTACATCAAAGTCCCCTAAAAAACCCTTATTATCTGTATCAACCTCTTTGACGAAACGTTCCTCGATAGTATCGGCTGTAATAAGCTCTCCACCTGCAGGTCATACTGGTCGCACACGTGGCCGTCCACCGAAGTCCTTGTCAAAACCTCAGACGAAGTTGACACGAAGTAGATCTTCACTGAGTCAATCACAGTCGCGTCTACCAACTAACAAAGATAGGAAAAGGTTAGTGTTGGTACTGTAAGTCGCATATGTCATAAATTTGTGTATTATTTTGTCGCGTTGGCCTGTCAAATATGCGCACACACCTTAGTCAACAGCCGGCTAACCTCGATGCCATCAAATAAGTTCCCAGATTGCCTTGACCTTGAAGGTCAGTTGCGAAATGATCCGACCGATTAGGTGACTATATAGACTGATGGTGAGATGCTTGCAAACGGAATAGTAAGCTCGGGTAGCAATCTCGCCTTCACATGTCAATCCGCGTCTCCTCTTTGTCATTTACAGTGAGCCATGGTGCTGCCACAGAACGGTAAATATGGACCTAGCATGCAACTGTTAGAAAACGGTTTCACTTTTTATCCAGATTGCATGCGAACCTTCTTCGAACAAACATACACGAACTCATCACCTGATAAAATGTGTCATTCTGTCACTTATCTACAGGCACTCGGGACGTACATTTACAAAAGAAGAACTGTTTGTCTTTGTTTTTCTGTACGTATTGTATGTATTTGTGTTGTATGATAAGAACAGTGGAAAGGTACAATTGATCCAATCGTTTTTTGTTATTCTGTAGAATAATAACCAAATCTACTTTGTCTTTTCTTTTGCTCAGGCGAATCTGAAGTTCCTCGGTGGTATGGACCAGATTTATTACAATCTTTTTATATTTTGTTCTGACATTTTCAACTCATACGTTCCGTTCCCTTGTAAACAGCAGCACTCCAAATATGTACAGAGAAAATGTTTGTTAGGTGCTCCTAATTTCCAACCTTTCACGGTTTATGTATCTCTTTATTTGTATCAATATACTTATCGAATGTACCATGCTGTTCCACAGTCCTTCTGGTAACAATTCTGTCGTGTAATTGAGCCTTCAAAAAATGGACATCGGTAAGACTGGTGGCGTTTTTACTAATTACCGTAACTCACAAAATAAATGACCTTTGTTTAAATGTTGGCCATGTGTTCAGCAAAACTCTCTCCTTCAGTAAACTTTTTGAACTTTTGTGAGTACGTATTGAAACGCGGACTAAGGTAGGTTACAAATTGACACCGTAGTTCGATGTAGCAACTGCCTGCTCAGGAGGACGACATAGTACGGTGGATTTTACACTCTGGATTTTGTATTAGTTTCAATGATGACAGCTTCCTCGTATCACTCAGGCCTACGGTTTGCTGGTTCTATCTCCGGGTGGGCGCAAACACTAGGCGTGTATTGCTTCCCATAAACATAAATCCGGAATCCCACATTAACTCATTTTAGTGATCACAAACTCATCACTGTATGACCAAGTGGTCAACTGAAGCACGTCAGCCTGTCAAGGCCCACTTGCACGTGTACCTTGAAGGACACTGAGTTTTTGAAAGCATACCTACGCTAAATGTCAGCGAATAAGACGACACCCTTCTTTTACATAGTTCCCGTTTTTCAACACATCCCTAGCTGACAAGATTGACATAATATATGAATGCGTAATGGAGGATCAAATTAAACCTGATGTGCCTTTGATTCATTTGTACAAACTTCTGTACGTTAAAGAGTGGGATTTTTATTCAGTGGACACATACTTAAATGGATGGTGTAGTCATAGGCAATCTTCTTGGGCATGTGCTTGCTGTTACCTTTGTAGCCCCTTTTGAACGAAAGACGTAAAACATCAGTAGCCGGACTCATCTGTCAGAAAACACATGGTCGTTTTGTTAAATTTACGTGCATGAATCCCAACAGCTTGCACTCGGACGGTCAGTTTACTACTGAACTCGAAGAAAATCAGTTATCACTTTTAGACGTTTGCCATACCACGTGTGAAGATAGCTGTCTTTCTAAGGGGATCCAACAAAAAAAAGACGTGAGCTGATCAGGTATTGCATTTCACAAGTTTTCATCAGTCGCTTATAAATGTGGGCTGGCGCGAACGTTCTATCACAGAGTTTGCAAGACCTCTCCGGATGAAAGAATATCAGAAGAGCCCAGTTTCATCAGCAGATTCTCGTTCCAAATGGCTACCCTGTGAGCTCTTTGGAAAAGCGTTCAAAATACCCGACCAACCGCCACAACGGTATCTCGTAAGCCAGTATGTGTGTGCGTGTAACACAAACAAACCACAAGCAGTGGCAAACGTATCATGATATGAGAAAAAGGGGATTGTGTAAAAGGATGGAAGAAACAAATATGGAGAGATAAATAGGAAGAAATCACAACGGTACACACAGCGACTTCCAAACGGGTGCCGTTGACTTCTCTTCGCCATGTCAGACGGCATTCTCAACCAAAGGTCTTCAGTATCGTTCGGATCCTAGCCAGAAGGCCGGGAGCGCTCTACTGAAGCTAGACTCAATAACTGCCCTCACATCCCCAACTCGAATCATGGGTTGACTACTGGGCTGCCGCTTCCAGCCTAGCCAAGAGATGTTTGCTGACCTATTTGCATAAGTGTCCGAACATTGGGGGGGCAAGCTTAAATGGTGTTTGGTGGACGAGTAGAGGCTTGTCCTTCAGGCAAACGAACCTTCATGCTTGACACACTTTCACTGTTTTTGACTTCCGTCAAGAACGACAAATGTGTTGGGGGGTCACCGGGTAAAAATTTATTTGATAAAAGACGGGGAACCCAGACTAAGTGGGTCGGTGTAGTAAAATTTAGCATGGGACCAAAGGCAGCCGGTGACATCTCAGCCAAATAGTCACTACAGAAGGGCATGACGAATTTCGTAATTACCATACGTTTACTTTCATAATTCCGCGGGCAGGATGCTTCTCGGTTGCTCGGGCCAAAGGAGAAGGTCGGTTTGAAGGACCCCATTCGGAGCCTTTAGTTCAATAGAAACCTAACCCACAAAGCAGCGGGACGAAGCACAGAGTTTGACGTCCATGGGGGCCGGTTACCAGTAGTGGTTCGGTTCATACGCCTCTCGGATGGAGTCCATACATCCTGCAGGAGGTTGCGACAGAGGCAGTGCTGCTGTTCAAGGATTCACCAACGAAGGCAGGTCTGATGTATTAGGTCTGTCCAACCAGGGAGTCCACGATCAACGGCTTTTGAGACGCACGCTTCCGGCAACCGCTGGACAAGTTGGTTTATACGTCCTTCGATTGAGGTCTAACTATTCAAGGTGCTCGGTACCACTTGCGTACCTATTGAGGTTGGAAATCACCGAGTTAATTCACACGCCTACCTTGGAGGTTCATGGTTGGCGGATGCTGGAGGTGTCAGCACGCCAGACGGAGACTTGTCTGAGAGACCATTTGCTCTCTGTCGGGCGTCTGAAACTTTTTGTGGCGGGGTATCACACACCATATCGTAGTGTGGTGGATTGCCAGGTCGGGGGTGCGAGTTTTCGAACGCTCGGCCGAATACCTCAACGTGGGGGGGAGGTACGTTCGAAAACCTGCCGCGATCGGATCAAGGACAACGTGCGCGACCGGATGAGTCATCGCTCGACTAGATCGGACCAACGGGCGAGGCAGGGCAGGCGAAATACGACAGACGGCCAGATCGGAGGCGTGGTTTTTCCAACATTCAGAGGAACATCTCGACACGATGTTGGAATACGGTCAAGGCCAGCACTGGGTGGATGGCGGACAGCACGAGCAGCCGGACGAGCCAACGCGCAACGGAATCGGACAAACAGACGAGGAATGGCAAGCGAAAAACCCTCCGATAGAAGGCACCGGTCACGCACGTAAACCGGTTAGAAGTGCACACGACGTGTGAACGGAAACCGGGGGGTGCTGCGGGTTGGAATTGCGACATAAACGAGAGAGCGCGCGTTGCATGTGACTAGCGATTTGGACAATAAAGATTGTGCTTTGTTGGACGCCTTCTCGCTACTGTAGTACCGTCAAAGAGCTTGTGTGACATTTTATAGGAGACCTGGCCGTCAACCGCGGGTCCATCACTCCCTGACAATACTACCGCTCATTGTTCGCGACTATTCATTTGCTGAGAGAACCCCGGTTATTTCGCAGTTAGCCCCCACTTAGAAGACCGTTTTCCAATCCGCAACCTGGGGAGGCGCCTGGTCGCGTTGAGCTAGTCCACCCGTTTGCTCGGATACCGTGCAGTGTACATGTTTACCCCTCAAGACGAATTTATGCGTATTACAGTTTCTAGGCCGTACAGTGAGGGCACTGCACACGCGAATCTCCGAATACATGTGAAAATGGCTCCTGGATAACAAAAGTGAAACGGCTAAAAGTCCCGTAACAAAACATCTGCTTGGATTCGATCGCACAGTAGATCTCATGGAGACCTGTTGTTTGTCAGACTGTTAACAAACACGCCTCAACATTTTCTAAGACATAAGTCATGTACCTTATGGAACCGTCCGTTTCTATTCAGAAGTAAGTGGCATTGAACCTGGCGCCACCGTGGTAACCTAATATAAGAGGATCGATTATCAATACTTTCTTTAAATTCTTCGTTTCCTCATTGTAAAATTCCTGTGACTTTCCATTACACGTGTGTCTAGTTTGCCAGGATGAACCCAACGTGTATTGATTGGCTGTATTCTGTTCACTTCACCTATTAGTTAATGTTCACATGAAATTAAAACCACGTGGTGATCTGCCTATAACCAGTCCGACACTCATTTGATCGTGTTCTATTTCTTCGTGCAATGAGAACGATTCAAATATTCGGACGTCACGTGCCCCTAGAACTGAGTTAGAATGGCTATGCCGTTTTGCTTGTACGTATCTATTGGGTGATTAATTCATGTATGTGCCAGACGAAAACGAACGAAATGTCGACAGTACATACTTCGTACATAACAAGTATGGCCTTGTTCAAACCAGATAGTATTTAAAAATCATCTATATCGGATTTAATCCAATTTGGTGAAAGTAAAGATGAACAAGCACAGCAAGTCTGACAGAGCAATCGCTTTCCATCTATCAGAAGCGTATTGAGTAACGCTGAAATATTCCCCGCCCGATAGTTGATCGACTCGAACTGGAGGGAAGTAGGCTATGTCGTTTGCATGGACTGTCAGCGGTAGACCTGGGATACCAACGGTTTTATCGTTGTACTGGGAAACTGTGAGATTACACTGAGTCTCAAACCAACCGCATTACACGTAGCGATATCCTTTCATGCATATGGTAATGTAAACACATTCATATGAAGTCTACAAATCACTGGAAGTCCAGAAAGCTTGTATATATTCGAATCTATGTTGAACCATTTACAAAAAAGACTGGAAGGTTTCGGTTGCACATGTTCAGCAGCACAAAGGTTGAACCGGAGGATCATGGGCGGAATGGAAACCCAACTGTTGCCTATCAAGCATAGGGGAGTCGTACTGCAACGTGCACCTGGTTATCAACGATGAAAGGTCAATATTATCTTCGTTCTGGTGCAATTATTCAGATGATCAAGTTATCCTTAGGCTCAGTTTGATGTGCCGGATATGTGCGTTAAATCTGAGCTTGAACCCAACCACCAATAACAATTACGATAGTCTCCGGTGGGTTGTCCCAGGCTGGGTACATCCAGATGCCAAGAGTGGTCTCTGCTGGTCAAACGGCTTATTTGATGTAGTTTTAACGAATTACACTTGGGATGGACATTTTTGCTGGACAAATATTTCTGAAGAGATGTTATGATCTATGTGAAATCCTATATACTCTAATCAATTCTCCTCTGATTTGCCGGTAGCGCATTAGAGCCGTTCCAATTTATGAACCCTATTTTTGTGGGACAGGCCTGTTGCCATAATCTATTTTGCAGCTCCGCGTTACGCCTTCTCAGTAATAGTGAATTAGTCTGAGTGAAGCCGTCCAAGTGCCCTGTTGACTTTCTTGCTCATTGACGCACTGTTAGAAAAAATTGTGCCCAAGCGGCACTCACTTAAATTCGGTTCTCCGGCTTTCCGAGAGTGGCGTGTGCATCGTGAATGACGCACTTACATTACTACTTTTGGTCGTGTTAAACAGGAGTCAGTTGTCTATAGTCAAGATATCCAAACCGGCATTTGTGCCATCAACCGTTTGGGCCTCGCTCCAGTGTAGTTTGAAGCGGGGCGCTTGGAGTAATCACTTATCGAAAACTGATGCTTGGAAGATATTTTTTCACTTATTTCTGTTAATGCAATTTAAGGAACGATTCATGTTATCCGTTGTTTGCCATCTGATCGTGCGGTGGGGCAATTAGCTAAAACCTTCCGATCGATTCTGGTACGAAAAATATTCAGCTGAATATATCGTCTTGTGTAGACGGATCTCTTATGAGTCTTTGTGGTGGACTCGCAAGCAATATTTTGTACGTGCAAGGAAACGCATTGTTTTATTGTAATTCTGTAGCGAACGGATTGGTCAAATTCTACGCAAAGCGGATCTGCGTGTTGTCATGAGGCACAAAAAATCACAGTGAATTCCGGCTAAATTCATTGTCTGGCTCAATCCACCTCTTTTAGGGTCCATAAAAATTACTTGTCGAATTTCCGCATAAGAGTTTAATTCAGCGTTCTACCCAGGTCACAACTGTCTCGTTTTTTGATCAGTCAACAATTATTTGATGTCAAACATACCCGCTAATTTGTCGCTCGGTACGATCAGTGGCGTGCTCAAGAGAATGCCTTTGTTCATACTGTGAATTTGACTTATTCAGTGTGGTGTTTGTATGCTTGATTGCCTCTTCATGCCGGGCCGCCGTTGAATTTTTGATGTGTACCCTGATCTTTTCTGCCACCTTGGCATGGTTGTCAGGCTTGTATGCTGCTTCGATCCAGATAGCTATGTTGATCAGAGCTTCGATCCTTCCAAGTTTGATCGTGTCAGATGGACCAAAAGGAAACAGCCAGTCTAGAAACAGTTAGACTCATAAGCTTGCACGTTGTACTACTAGTTGCGTGTGATTGCTTGGGCAGTGGGGGAGGAACCTCACGAATATCAACTAGGGCTGTACTTATGGTTGCAGTCTGCCGGCTCAGTTCCATCGCAATCAGTGCGGTGGGGCTTTCCGGCCTACTAATGCTACATCTGCCAGTAGCGTGCACACGTTCCATTTGCTGACGAACAGCGTCTGTTGTCCACTGGCATGTTTCTGATGTGATTGAACCCAGATGGACCAAAGTCCTTATTAGCATAGCTCATTCGAAGTTAAGAAACTCACTAGAATCATTCACAGTAGCAAAATTCCACTTTCGGCTTTGAACAACGTGCAGAACAAACAATACCCTCTTATCTCATCACGGCCCTAGTCTGGAAACCGCATTTCTTGGCACGAAATTAGTCCAAATATATCACTACTGCAATGCAAAAAGTAGTTAATGTAGATCAACCACTGTCAATAAATATCGGGTTCCACAGTTGTTTTCATGTTTGAAAATCTTGTTGGCAGAGATGGTCAGATGTTAACGTAATTGACAGTGGCCATATAGTAACAGATAACAAGTCCACGCTAGTCATACCTCCTTCGTCACTTCCTATCATTGTTAAACAAAGGTTTCTGTTAAGTCATCTACATCTGGTGGTCGCTTCGAATGTCGAATTAGCTGAAGGTCGGAATGTTATTTATGGAACGTTGTGGCGTGAACAGTTGTCATTGTTGTACTTCCGTGTGTGTCACGAAAACGTCAGCATGCTCAGATTCCAAAATCCTGTCGACAACACTCCGTCAACTCAGAGTTAATGGAAAATGAATGGTAAATATCCACAGCACACTGAATTGGATACTTTGTGCTATACAACCTTAAACAACAACAGACATCACCTTGGTTAGACGACCGTTATTAAACGGTTGTTGTGCATCAAAATACTTCTCCAGTTTGTTCCTTAACTTGGGCTGTTTCACGGAGTCGACAAAAGTGTATCGTTCCAACCGGGTGTGCAGTTATTCCGACATCGTAAGCCACAGGGCGACATTTGTTCCAGAGGTATGCAAGGTTTGTGAACTTTCGCTGATACCTTAGTGTGAATTAACAGTGGATAACAACCGACCAGATCACACTTTCCCCGATTAACAGAAAGTCGACTTTATTTCCCAACAACAGCGCTTCTTATCTGTTTTTGTCGATGATCCAGTCGTGAGCACTAACTGTACGAGCATTGTTTAAAACTTTGTTACCGGTAAGGCTAGTAAACAGTCTTTCTAGTTCAATCGGTACTTACTCACGAATCTCCTGATGACTACCTTTTTCGAAAACATTGTTTTCTCAGAGACGTCAATAGTTAATATCCAGGAAAACAACACGCTAACCTCGAAGTTTTCCGCAACACCAATGTAGAAGCGCACGATGGCATAAGATTCCGGTAGGCAAAGGTTGTAGCCGAGTGTAACGAGCAAACTGATTGTTCCCATTAAAAAGCAGCGTTAAACTTCAAGTTAGTGTGCATTAACCTAAGAAGACTCGTTCGTAACAAAGCCGAAAATCAACCAGTTAGAAACGTCGATTCAACATGTTAACAATGCGTCAAACAACATTCCTTAGTCACGAATTGAACGCCTAAAACAGATCGGAGTTGAACTATATTACAGCTGAATGAGACAAGGTTGATACATTACCATCCCGATCAATAACTCATCAACCATCCAGGTGACGTACCCCAGACCGCATCGTGCATGCGGGCTGGCGCCACGGTATAGTTCCCCTCAAACGAGTGAGCTGAGTTCAAGAAACACCGAATGCTGTCCGTGAGCAAGTACTAGTCAGTAGAAACTTAGTTTTCTGGTTTTCTACTCGGATAACGCGACTCAGGAGTTTGCAAGCGCTAAGCAACGTACGAAACTCATGCAGACGATTTTGGAAACTGGAGAGGTACCTCGTGACTGGCGCCTATCAACAGCAGTTCCCGTTTTCAAAAACGGTGCCTGAAGTCCGGGGAACAACCACAGAGGTATCAGACTAGTATCCGTTGCGTCGAAGTTACTTACTGGCCTTATATAACACCGCCCCACTGAGCCCAGATGCGTGAGGAACAGGCACGATTCGGGTGCGGTCGAGAGCGCATTGATTGCACTTTTAGTTTGCAACAAATCTTTGGGCATCAGACAAACTGCGTCCGCGATTGTGTAGAACGGGTTCTTCGGTGGTTTGAACCAAGCGTAGTTGGGCCACCGCATACGTACGGGATAGGGCAGGGTTCAATTTGTCCCTGATATCCCTTGCCACATGATCCCCTTGGAATTGCAAAAATAGAAACATGTCTTTCTTTTGAGCTGTTTGAACAGGCTCATGACACATGTTCATCATATTGTGAATGTCTATAAACTTCTCAGAACATTCGTTTCCCAGTAAAGTTTTTCTCAGCACTGCTCGTTCCATCTACAGCTGATCAGGAGTGCAAATATTCCTTAGAGACAAATAGACGGAGTCATCATCATCATCATCAT
>QNGE01001301.1:26407-90859 GCA_008508345.1 Paragonimus westermani | reverse complement strand
CTTGGGGGACCCTACCCGGAGCCAATGACTCAAGAGTCTGACTCACTTGGCAGTGAGGGGCTTGCCTAGCCCGAGGGCGCAGTGAATAAGACAATAATGTCTGATTCTGAACACTGCTGCGCGCAGCGGATGTACTCGAAGCTACATCGGGCTTTTGAGAGATATCTGATGTTTTTCGACCGTATTGGATATACGCCGGCGGTCACGGTCAACCGTTGGGCGATCGGAGTGCTTTGTTTGAGGGTACCTTTTCTAACCCCCTTCTTCCGGATATGGAAGACAGCAGTGCCGCAACTATAAAAAATAGTTCTGCTGTATGCCCATAGGATCGTGCCTCACTAACTAAGCACTCCTACGCGGTCAGTAGTGCGACATACTATCTTATGAGTGTAACTGCTTTTCGTCTGACTGCTCCCCTTTGGCCTGTCTGACAAGGTTGCACCTGGAAGGACCGGAGTCCTAGTCAGCATAGCCCGCCGGATGAAAACAGTACACAAGCCCGACCACCTCGTCAAGGTAGCAGTACAGGTCCGGAAATAGACGGAGTGGTTATAGGTAGTTCGTTAGGCTCAACATTAGCCGACATCTAGTTGAGAATGATAGAACGGCAAGTCCCACATATTGGCAAAGCCTTATTGTGCAAACGGTATGCTGGTGATATTTAGATTTCTACGGATACTCATCATTTCGACCTGTCTTGTAACCTTCCTGACTCTTTTCACCCGAACCTATCCATGTCTCGCGAAGCTGAATGAAACGGAAGTTTAGCTTTCTTAGATGTACTCACCACGAGGCGTGAGGACGGGACACTATGGTGATCGGTCCACCACAAAGCAAAATGGGACGGACAATATCTTCAACTCTCTGGCTTTGCCCCGATAGCACACGAGCGGGGTTTCGTCAAAACCCTATTTCATAGGGCGAAGCATATTTGCACGCCTGATAAGCTGCAGATGAGAAAAACTTTACTGGGACACGAATGTTCTGAGAAGTTTATAGACATTCACAATATGATGAACATGTGTCATGAGCCTGTTCAAACAGCTCAAAAGAAAGACATGTTTCTATTTTTGCAATTCCAAGGGGATCATGTGGCAAGGGATATCAGGGACAAATTGAACCCTGCCCTATCCCGTACGTATGCGGTGGCCCAACTACGCTTGGTTCAAACCACCGAAGAACCCGTTCTACACAATCGCGGACACAGTTTGTCTGATTATTTTCTCTCATGGTGTCTACCAGTACGCTTCCAGTTGCGGTGACATTTACATAGGTGGAACAGACCGACAGCTTTGCCAGTGAGTGGCACAACATGTCACGAACTGGTTAAAACAATTCATGACCAACAGTCCCAAATCGGTGAATCCGCTACTCGATTACCAGACACCTCGTGATAACAGGTCACCAGGTTGACCCGATTCGATCATTTAAAATATTGCTACGCCACCAGAACCGGAAGCTACTGGCCTTTAGCGAGGCTATGTTGGTCAGAATTCACCAGCCGGCGCTACGTGCACAGACGTGGTTGAGACAACCCATAGGGCTGTAGTGGTGGTGATCACATAGTACGTGGCGTGACTATGCGTGTCCACACCATGTCTACCTCTTTGTCTGTCATGTGTGACTTGCATGTTTTACGTCTGAGACTGATGAGAGTAAATGAGGTTAACGTATCGCAACACTTCTGCGACGATAAAAACCGGCGTCATGCTAAATTTCGTTCGAAGTGAGCGGGTTCTCTCAACTAAGTTTTGGAGATGAGATCTGGATACACACCTCCTGCCTTAGTCCCATAAATGGAAACAGACAAAAGTTGGGGCACCTTCCAGAGAGAACTCAAACGCCCAAAAATGACCGGGAAAGTAACAACGACAGTTTTCTCTCGGAAAGATGGATCTGAAAGGTTAGGCTCTGACACCTACACAGCGTACTAAGGCTTTCCTTGATGGTGTTATGTTGATGGTACCTGCACAATGACAATGCACCTTTGTATAAGTCGAAGTTCACGGTGAACTCCTCAGTCGGTTCGAAAACTAATTTCGTCGAGCATGTTTTTATTCACTATAACTTCCGTCGTCCTCCCAAAATGAGACTCTTTTCAAGGAAGCGGATCGCTATGCATGACTGGGTCTTGAAAACTGCCTAAACCCAAATTCTAGAAGCGTATAAAAGCTTAGGTCCGTCGCCCCGAAGAATTTTTTGCGATTTGCGTAGACTGCGTCAAAGGTGAATAAAAATACACAGATCCTCGAAGGAAAAGTTTCAGAATTTTTTGAGTCCTTAGATCCAAAACGTTGCGGGACTTTCCTAGTCCCAGCGTATATTACTCATCATCTACCACCCGTGATAACTTCAGTGCACTCGGCAGGACGCCAGCAGATAACATCGGGGACCTTAATCCGTTGGTTCACACACCAGACAGTTACACTGAGAGTTGCGGACAGACTGTTCCTGTTCTTTAGATTGCAACAAATCTTTCAGTTACACAATAACGGAGATCAAGTTTTTGTTATTCAAAAGGTATGGTACCTAGCCACCGTTAACAATCTTGCCAGTCAACATACTTCCGCACTGTTCCCAATTCGCATGTTTGAACTTTCTAGTATTTTTCTTACTCATCACGAAACCGGATGATGTTTACCATGCTACCTTTTCTCCACTTTTCTCTTTCTCATGCTAGAATAAGCAATCGTCGTTTTCAGAGTTCGGCACTCAGAGATATTCTCCCTCTTACTCTGGATAGCAGACTCATTAAACTGGCCGATTAGATTAAAGCGTGTTTTTTATCGCCCGGTACATCCAAATACAGTAACGCACCACTTCCACCACTTACCAGCAGTTTTCGGTTGTTAGTCGAAAACAACGCTGGTTCTAAATCACAATCTGTTAAATACTTAAACGTCATTCAATCACAAGTCAACAACAATCACATGCCAACAGTTTTCCCAAAGTGAGAAAAGTCACTTTCTGTTTCATGTCCAAAGTCGCTTTCAAACGTCATTGTGAACACACGTTCATCCCCTTCCACAGGTTGTATTGATCTCCGGTGTCTTTTTCCTGGTTTTCTAATCAAAGAATCGAAATTTTCCAGGTCATCATTCCGGAAGCATTGGATTTACCCTACTTCCATCTGTCTAAATAAGGTAAGCTGTTTTCAAACGTTTGTTCGATTATAATCACTCACTTTATTCCGATTATTACAAATATATATCCACACACACAACCAGGTCCCGTTACATATCTATATATGACCACACCCACACTCATGGTTCTTCTCGTATCACCTAAGTAGTACGGTTTTTGTTTATTTGACATTCTTGCCAACCGCGAAATTGACCAACAAAATTTTTGGCAACATGGAGCAATTTCCCGACAACAAACAGTCTTACGAAACACAAATGATTCAAAGTGACATAGTAGTCGAACAAACTTGACAAACAACTGCACAACCACCGAACCCGCGAGTCTAACGAGGGAACACATTTTAATGGAGCCGAATTCTCGAGGCTTCCCTATTCCGAGTTAAAACCTGTAATTCCTTCTCAAAATAAAATAACACAAAAACGTGAGTAACCGTTCAATAGAAGCACTTTCTGTTCATGGTAGTATAGGGCGCAAACGCATGAATATTACAGAACCCCCGAAAAAATTCGGATTACAGAAGCAACTGAAGATAGGCCTTAAAGAGGACAAATAGAGGCATATGAGCCTACATGGATACTAAGGTAAACAGGTTCGTCATTTCAAATCGTTCAGTAGACGCATTTCGCAATCTGCCAAAGCCCAATGATGATCCACAACTTCCAAAGCCTCCCATTCTGCTTTGAAAGCTTTCTGCATATCTTGAGGTGGTTGTGCTGCAGGCGGTGTATGATCGGACATGAACATTGGCTGTTCTGCTGCATTGTCTGATCCCAACACTAGACCGTACATACTTCGCAAACCAAATATGTTCAAAAAATACCACGAGGCGGAACTGACCCTAAAAAATAAATAGGCATCACGAAACAATGTAAATCGCCTTTTACCAAGACGCATCTAGTGAGGTAAGTGATTCACAGCCCCTTTGAAGCATTGGCTTAAACCGGTAAGTCAGAGGAAATGGAACTTTAGTTGTCAGAAATCCTGAAAAAGCCCAGTTAATCCAGCTCCCGATTACTATCATGGGCACCATGTTCAGTGCGTTACCCTTTAACATCTCTGAAGCCATAGATGGGTCTGCAATAAGAAAAATATCATTCAATTAAAAATGATTGCCTGTCATGGGATTTCCTGCGGAACTTTCGCGTTTCTGATTGCGGAAAAAGCCGTGTTCTTTATCGTTAAAGAAATACTTGCGCATTTTAAAAGCCTTTTGTACTCAGTAATGAAACTTTTATCTTACTCTGACAGGGAGATACTTGCCGTTTTCTCGCAGTAACCGACTGCGAAGTAAAGCATGACTAAAACAGGATAATAAGCTTGTGATCAAATGCACTTACGTGTCACTTATATTCTCCAGTTCGCTTTTCTTTTCGCTTGCAAAAATAATTGTTGTGTAGTGACGAATCACTCCAAACAAGAACGTTATAATTACAAGCGGAAGGAAGACCCAAAACCGTATTGCCGGATCCAAAAACAGCTCGGCCATACTGCGCGAACTGGGAACTGGAACATCAGAAGACACACTTGGTTAGCCTTAATTTTTTTTAGAGCGCTGTTTCATCGGAGAAGGAAAATAGAAGGAGGGTAACCTGGCAGGAGGTTTCGATGGTCAGTCGATGACAACCCACAACAGCCGTGACAATCAACATAGGCGATCGACACGGTTGCTTAACTGCCACATAAACGGAAGAAAACACATCAACTTGAAGGTTACATAACATCTAGCGTGTGTAGCGTTCAGTTATGCGATCCACAATAGTCGATTTGAGATCAAACGATTCGTGTATTTGATAAAAAATCATTCATGTACAAGATAGGCATCCACAAAAAGCAACCACGTACGTCACAACAGATCGTACATAGATTTAATGAGATTACAGCTAAGCCTAGCTATGAAGTTGTCAAGTTCAACAATGATGGGTTATAGCTGACCTTTAGTCCAGACCATCGTCTATCCTTCATACCACAAAGCGAACAATCAGGTTTATCCCGGTTTCGTTACAGACGAGTTCGACTGTAAAATGGTGAAACATACGTTGAATTGGTGGTTGTTCAACATCCATGGTCGAATAATTTACACGATCCTATGTCGTGTTTCCAGTTTTCGACAAACCAATGCAGCTTAAGCATTCGAGACGGGAGTTGTGCTCTTTTAATTAGTACACATAGTTCCGAGATAGAAACAACTGATGACAAACATTAACCTTAAGACGCCTAATAAGTATCACCACCTATACAATACCCGCATCAATCAAAAAAAGAGGTCAGTGAAAACAGCAGAAAACCTGACCACCAATGTACTTTAGCAAACTGACTGGTGGAACAAAGCTACAGAATAGGACGAGGTGGTCGAGAACATTACTGCCTATCACTACATCGAAAGACCGAATGGTATGGCTCGTCAGCTGAAGTGTCGTTTAGATTGCTTAATCCACTCATTCACTAGGCGGAGAGACAGGTCATTATTCATCGAACAGTGGGCTCTCTCTGTTAAATTTATCAGGCCACAAAAGAGACGTGCGTTGCGATACAACACTTCATTTACCAGCATTAGTAGCGAACGAAACAAACACTACATATATCAGAAAATAGAAGACGGACAGGGGATGGACATGCACACACTCACATAAAGCAATACGTAATCAACACAGTAACCCGACGGGTGGTTTCAATCGCTTTTGTACATACAACACCGGCTAGTGAGATCGGATCGAGATCGCATCGCCAAGGACCAGTAACCTCAGATGTTGATTGCGTAATAATAAGCTAACAACAATGATCTACATGGACCAACCTAGTGACCCGTTACCAAGACAGGCCTAGTCACCGATATGGGACTTCACGCCACAGGTTTACCAGTGTAAGAGCAATGCGTCACCAGTTGTCTTGATCGTTCTCAGACGTGTTCTGCCACTCGGTGAAACAGTTAACGGTCCGTTCTGTCTATGTGAACGTCACCGCACTGAATTGGTAAAAATGAGATATAGGACTGCTTTCGCGATCACGTAGAGGTGGTCCATTGGTGGAGGGAACCAAGCGCAACTGTGTGGCCGTGTGCGTGCGTAACATCACTCACCAGAGGGTCCCCGTCAAATTGCAAAAATATGGAACTCTTTTGAACGGTTCGAACCGGCTTGTTGCTTTTCTTGTGAGCTTCTGTAGTTTTTTACGAAGGCCATTTGCTGTTAAGGTTCAACCCATCGTTCAACACTAGTCCTCACTGAAGTGTTAGTGGATGAAGGTTAAACACATCCAAACTTGTCCACCACGGCTACATTGATGACAGGGCTTACTATCACCCTTAAGGAATACAGCAAGCACCACGCATAAAATAGTTCATTTCGGTTCAATGGATTAACGGAAATAACACGCAGCAACAACTGACAGTTCCGTATCTCGGCGGTTAAAAACACGAAGTCGAGCATGATAATGCTGAAACGTGGGAAATACGTGCAGTGTTTGAACTAAAACGGAAAGCGATCCTCAAGTCGAGCTCGAAAACCGATGAGTTAACAGTGCCTATACGCACAGGAGAAGTATTTTGTCTTTACAAAAACGGCTTTGCCCAGATTCGTTAATTTCAATTTTCGATTCGAACTACAGGACTTGATGAAGGTCTACGCCTACTGACGCTCAAATTCTTGATTGGTGTAATCCGGAGATTGGGCAGACTGCCTTTTCTGCCGATGTAACATGTTCGAGCGGTGAGAAAGAGATGAGAAAAGGGGACTATACATTCTAGTTACTCCGAAGGGAAAGCCCAAACTGTACCACCAAACTGATGTAAAAAAACGAAACAAGTTATTCCAAAACCCATCTAGTTCTTGCTTGAATACATCTGCGCTTGCGACCTCCATAATCTTTATTGGTAGGTTGTTCCACTAAGTGATAGCCTAAATGGTGAAAGAGTTAAGACGGACAGTCAAATCTCATCTCGTTCTCTCGATCTGTGCATCTGTGACCCTACAACACTCGGAATTAAGAACTTCGAACAGCCTTAAAAATCGCACTTGAATTGAAACTGCTCACGCAGGTAATAAGAGGTCGTAATGGTTGCAGCAAGCAGCTCACATTCATGAAACGAGAAGCCGAGTTTATGGATGTGCAACAGTACTAGAGAAACCACAGTCTGTCATTGGCTGATCGTACTGGCACAAGGAGGGTTACAAACTGTAAGCTAATTGGTGTAATACAGAACAAAGAAACTGGCGAATAACGGAAGGCGTGACATTGAAGGTTTTCGTGTAATCCTAGTGTGGTATTCTTAACGCGACGTTTGGATTGGTCCCCTGTTAGATCTTCTACTGTGTCGGGGTTTGGATAGGCGGTCAATCGAGTAGATTTTCACCACAGATTCCCAAACAGTGATCCTTTCGAATCACAAATAAACAAGCCGAAAGACAAGTGTAATTTTACACGCTTTAACAGAATCCCTACTTAAGCTCCTTCGTTCAAACGACAATAACTTCAGTGATCTCAGTCTCCTTCTGTCTTGTTGATGACGCCTTACTCTCACTTGCAGCTCGGTTGTTTGTTTGCAAGGTGTAAGCATCTTGATGTTGAATGTTTGAATATAGACGTAATTATTTTCAGTAGTTAGGTCCCTTCCTGCCCCCTTCTTTTTTCCTTCTCTTCCTATATAGGGTTTGTTTTTTCTTCATGGTTGTGTGGCAGTTGAGCATGAGTGTGAACAACTGACGTATTGCTGTCTATGATGATGATGTCTTCTTTGCTTATATACACCAACTGCACACCTTGCTTATACCTTGTAACTACTCGACAACGGTAGTGCCCCATTTGAGATACCGATCAATCATGGGCACAGTATACCAGGTGCGGGCATACTATGGCCAAATATAACTGTAGAAACACTGGTGGATGTAGGTCAGCGATCGCGGATTCCAGTAATTAAAACGTTTGTCGTGTTTTCGTCGCAGCTGCGACAAACTAAGGAGGCGGGTAAATGTTGGACGTATGAGTGCCCGCATCTCTCGTTCGTTACTTTATCAACAATTCGATCATCTGTCCTTGTGAGTTCCTAAGATAACTAGTTGTCAGCTGGATGGCACCAGATAAAACAACTCACTCGAACGCTCAGCGGCAAATCCGAGGGGGTGCCCACATCCAGTATAACCTTAAACAATCAGTACAGAGGTAAAATAGACTAAGCGGGGATGGATGACTTTAGTACGCTATTTAGCAGGTAGTCTTCGCCAGACAGGCTTACTGCACTCACCATACACGATTTCTAAATGGAAAAGTCCAGACTCAAAAATTGTACATGACTTTCCTGCCTCTCATAGCTTCTAACTGAATGCCCTGTGGTTAACAAAACCGAAAGTTCCATAGACGTCTAAGGAAGACGCCTTTACCACTATTCTTCTGTTTAACTTCCCTGTGACAGTTTCCATAAACTTCAGCATGTTGGTAGGATATGATCAACTCTTTCGAAAGTCATGTTGAAGAGACTAAAACGATGCCCCCACACTAAGAAATGTACAGATTATCTTCCGTAGTATGCGTTCAACGATTTTGCAGACGACGTTGGCCAAACTTGCTGATCGGTAGTGTGAAATAACCGATGCATTACCACGAGGCTTCCTTCTAATCCCTCATGATTACACCGGTATCCAATGTGAGACTAAACATACGGGCAAGGGACAAAGTCTGAATTCTGGACAGCGGTTTTAAGATAGCCGGGTGAATGCCATCTAACCCTGCTAATTTTGTGCTGCTCAACAAGACTGTCAGTCGCTCAGCTTCACGGAACGTGATATCCTTATCCACCATAATCACGACTTCGGAATTAGAGGTCTCACTTTCCTTCAGTAAGGAGGATCTGGCTTAGGTATAGCCATAAAACCGCTCGGGATTACGTTTGATTTCGCGTGGCAGGTTAATCTTATACGATAGAGGTGCAGTCACTCTTATTTTAACCACATCGTTGTGGGTTCTTTTGTATAAAACTCACCGATTCTTTCTGTCTAGTACACGCTCTTCAAACCATATGTTCGTACTGGACAGCTCTCTCAACACTGGGGCGAACCCGTAGCTTCAGACCTCTTCCTAAAGCTCGTTTATATTTCGAAGGATTTCCTGTGTTCAAAATTCTGTATGACCGGCTCGGAGACGTGGACAATTAAGTTCCTACCTCTTTTTAGAATGGTCTCATGGGAACTCTGATTGTCTGACTGTAATAAGTTGTTTGCGTACACGGATGTAATGCTACACAGCGCCGTTTCGTGCCACACTATCCATGCGAGCACATTATCTATTTGACTGGCTGTTGTGAGGTTTGTGCACTAAAGAATTTGAGTACACGATAGGTTTCCTTCCTTTGCTAGCCTTGCCAAGGAGTTATGGCCTCTCCCAGTACTACAGCTTAGTAGTAGTAGCTGCTTTGAAAATTTTGAGGAAGGTGTGATAAGGTTATTGAGCCCGATCTCTGTTGGCATGTGAAGTTGGATACACAAGTGGGCTATCGCCGTATGAAAAGTAGCTTACATGCACACAGTGGTCGGCGTGGACTTATCTCTTCTCGAGTCTAAGTGTCGTCTAGTTACTGTCTTCGCAGAAACCATGCTTCGAGTTTGATGGATGGTTCAACTTGGGGAAGGGATGCAGAAAGTGGGGCTTTGGAATCCAGCTCGTTTGGGAGACCGTACAATTTTTCCTTCTGGTCTGCACTAGTCCCAAACCCAACATATGTTAGGGTATTTGCTATATACACATTGATGTTCTGTAGGTATGCGTACAGAAGTTGTGTAACACTATCGCATACAGTATACTGAAGCACGGATAGCACGCTGCTCGCTTAAATAAGAGCAGACTCAGGGCATGCAACTGGAAAATGTAGTTTTGACACATTAGATTAATTTATCAATTCAATGCAAAGTTAGTCCAGATCGAAGATAAAGTGAATCCCCGCACTGTTTCCCCCTATGGGCAAGGATCGATCCGAGAGAACGTTCGAGCTTTTAATTACAACGGTCTCCTTGAGGCAAATAAAATATTACAATCGAATTACTCATAGATTCCCAGTCTTCTGTTGCCTAATTCCATCACTGCTGTGAAGCTGACCCAAAGGCTTTTATTGATACAGTAAAATAGGTCAGTTCATGCAGGTAAGAAAGGCGAGAAATCTTGCTGCATATGTTCAACTAATTTAGTACATCAAATGACGATCTCTGTCCATGCCTCATATACCTCAAAGCGGGAAGAGACAGCAGTCATACATTTCCGAAAAAAGACACAGCAAATTCGTGAACCATTGCCAGGATTAAGAGCAACCCAAGCCGTTGTACCCGTAGGAAGGGTTCAAAGCTGAAAGTGGTGATGAAAAGATAGGACGGTAACGATGGGAAAAATAACCTAAAGGGAACAATCACTTGTTGAACAGCGCAGATGTTCCCGGACAGAAAGAACTGCAACATATATGTAAACGGCGTGCCTGGGATCGGAATCCTCTACATCAAACCTTGCCTCTCAGCACCCACCTAGTTTCCCATTAGAGACCCACTGTGTTCAAACTTACCATATCCATTGACAGCCTATCTCACGGGTGTCTCCTGCTTAGAAAGAAAAAAACACTTTCTCAGCTTAGTCCGGCAACCAAACTTCATAATCGGCCTGCTATTCTCTTTCACAATTCTACTGTTCCTCCACTACACCAAATGATGCATAGGAATCCCTGAGGTTCCGGCTGCTATCTTGTAGGTTTCCATCAGGTCCCTTCTGATTATGTTGTGCTTCAGAGAGAACAGTCCAAGCTCCATTCATCTACCCTAAGACGACATCTCAAAGCCGATGAGACCAGAACATTGCCAGCCTCTGCACCTTTTCTATTAGCTTTACATACTTTTGAAGTGCAGCGCCGAAGCTTGTGCAAAATACTCCAGACGAGACCTCAAGAATGTATAGTAGAGAGGGATCCACATCTCCTTTGTATTCGCAACCGCCCCTTTAGGCATGAATAATGGTCTCACCAACGGTATGCCGTGGCTTTGCGATGGACCAATGGAGTGCAAGTGAGCAATGGACACACTTGAATCTTTTGTGATTGACTTTCCAAAATTCTCCAGTGACCTCAAGTCATCATGTGCCGGCATTTTGCTGGATTTAATAGGTCTCACTGGCGTGCCCATTTTTAACCTTCTTTAGGGCTAACTGAAGTTGGCTAGCCTCCGCAAGTGAGCCTATTAACTTCAAATCTTCCGTGAAAGAACACGTAACCTGAGTGACAACTTCACAACGAGAATGAACCTTGACGCCCTGTGACCGCTTGCATATCTCGATAACCTAAACTGAACGGTGGGGCAACCACATCAACAGTCACTCACATCAGACAGACTAACAAACAAACCACAGCCTCCTGGTAAACCAGGTTGGGGTGGAAAAAAAGATGGGCATCGTTCAGGAAAAAGTACCAGTTATGACACAGCCACAGGTTTTCGAATCAAAGAATTTGATAGTAAAGCCTAATCGCTCTACAGTCCAGATCTAGGCGTCCTGGCAGTACTTCAGTCCACATACAACTACGAATACTCACAACAGCAACAACCCCATGCTGCATCGGCTGTCTCGCAGTAAAATCGGGTCGCCCTGTTTGCTGTATACAGCATGGTGTGTAGGCGAAAAAAATGTCACTGCTGACTCCTCTCTCAGTGTCCTATCAGCTTGTCATATTTTATTCCTACATCGTATCCTCCTCTTCCCTATCCCACTGAGTTCCCCACATATATTGTTATTCTAATCGACCCTTCGGTTCGTTACGTTATAGACCACATGTCACACTTTCTGGCTGGTTAAAGCCTACCATCTGGCGTTGTCTTTTCACTCTCTCAGCTATTCCTATCGGACCTATTCGTTACAATTTAATCAACCAGAAAATAATAGACAGCCTGCTACGACCGGACCGATTTGACGCTGATCCCAACTCTATGGACAGTGGTGACGTCTGGGAACATTGGTTATATACTTTTTCAAATTTTCTCGAATTAATTGCTTCTCATACCCCTGACAAGCTAAAAACACATACATTTTGTGTCCCCCGCCGTATACAAATTCATCTTTCACTGTACCGATTATGATTCTGCTATCACCACTCTCCACTCTCTCTCTACATACAACAAAAGAATGACATTTTTGCACGCCACCTTTTAACAACTTGTAAACAAGCTCCCAATAAAACTCTAGATCAGTTTATGCAAAAACTCCGCAATCTTGCTAAGGATTGCAATTACAAAGATATCAGCTCAAAGCAAAATCAAGAGGACGCCATCCAAGATGCGTTCATAAGTGGACTCTTATCCAACTCGATTCGTCAAAGACAGCCTGAACACAAAACCTTAGACGCGAAAACCGCTTACGATCAAGCGAAAGCTTTACACCTGGCCCAGCAACAAGCGCATTCGTTCGCGCAATCTCAGTCTCCGATTTAAAATACAGCTGCCAACGACACCTCACAACATACTGCCAAGAAATCTAACAGTCACTGTGAGATTACACTAGCTGCAGCCCGAACTAACTACGCGATTGATGTCGGACTCTAGTGGTGAGGACACTAAATCCAACTTGGAGCAGCATTCGGTTTGCAACTGTGTGGGAGACCTCAAGTGCTGCTACAGCTCATCAACGACCAGTCAAAGCAGTCTTCGAAAGATGGTCTGAACCACTGGTGAATGCTTGTGTTCTCCAACTGATGTTGGGTGCGTTGAAGTCCCCCAATATCAAGCAGTGGTTAGTTGCTCCAAAAGTCTTTAGATCGTCTAACAGCTGAACCGGGAACGATCCAAGGGACCGATAGATAACGTCGAACATAATGGAGCTGTTTCGCGTTAATTTTATCTCTCACCACAGTCCCTCATAAGTACCATCAGTGTCGGCTCTGGCTAGCACGAGAGTAGTGGGGATGTTATCGTGAATAGGAAGCACAACTCTTCCTGCTTACCGCGCACTAACACTAGAGCGGTCAGTGTGGAAGAGGGTGTATGCGGTAAGGGAGATTTCAGTATCCATCAGTTCCGCTGACATCCACGTCTCAGCAAAGGCTATGACTGTGGGGTTATTACTAATAATCCACTTCTCTATCTCGTCCATCTTGTTTAGGAGGCTTCGAACGTTTGAGGAAACCACTCTCGTCCGATCTAAATTTACTTATTTACCTCTGGAAGGGACAGTGGCGGGGGGTGTTGCCGGAAACTGCCATTCCTCCTCGCCAGAGGGGAACAAGAAGTTTCCATAGGACTTGAGGCCTCTTCTACCTGACCCGAAAATCCCAGATAAACAGGTCGTGCTCCCCTTCATTTCTTCTATCATGCAGTTCCTTTAGGGTCGTCTTCAGACGATGACGATTCTCTGGGGCCACGTCTCTCGTTATGCACATGTCCACACAGCGTGCTTTTGACAGCTGCTGGAAGAGCAGGCGAGGCTCTGATGCAGTCCTCAGAACAAATTTGAGTGACCTTCGTGTCATACTATCATCCGCCTCCGGGCCAAGGCGAAACTCTGCGCGTACAGTAATTTTCGCAGCCAGATCTTCCTCTTTGATTGTGAACGTCTCAATTAGCAAGTCGCGAAAGACAGCAATATCGTGACCCAGCCTTGATTAAGACGTTCGAGTGGTAGCCTCAAAAAGGTGGAATACTACCACAAATTGGCCGAGCTTCTCCTCTCCGAGTGTCCGCGGAGGGGATGGATGTATGGCCATTTGGGGTATGGCTAACTGTTAGGGCCAGGGTAAACCTGACCCGTAGAAATCGATTCTGCTGTCAAAAATCGGATAACGTAAGCCGTTACTGAGATATGCTTCGGCGTGGGATTCAAATATTTCTTCGCGCGCTCACGCCACAGCAAGGTCAACGAATTTCTATAAATTTAGACCAGTGTCTCATGTAAATTCGCAAAGCGTCTGGTGACTAAGTACATCGCTATGCGGAGTCTGCTTTGTCCGTGTTCTCATTGGCTCTTGTCGATCGCGGTTTGGGGTGACCAATCGGAGAGGGGCTTTATTCACGTTATTCGTTCACCGCTGTTCGTAGCAGTTATTCGCGTTCGTGTTCAGTAGGATTAAGTTATAACAATAACCTTCGCAGCTTCGGGTCTGATGGTGTATGTGTCCACTTATGTTTTTTTCTTTCGCTGGAATCTAGCCCCGGTTTTCTTCTTGCTTTGTGGAGCTGGGTCCGCCGTTTGCCCCGAGACTCCTGCAACTATGTCCACCGGGACTTTCGCAACCAAATCAGCGAATGTCGGTCCTGAAAGAGTTAGGGTGCCCGTATGCGGCATCGGTTCCACGATCGCTTCTGCAATTGTGCCACAAAACGTTTGGTGCGACGATAAACATGTAGCAATCGCCACAATTTGAGACTGTGACAGGGGAGAACACTGTCTCACACCTACCGGGTAGCGCTTGAGGCAACAAAATTTCAGCCGGTCCGAACGACTCCTTTTGAAGTAGTTGTGTAGCTCAGCGGTGACCGAAGCGAAGGTATGGCGCAACCATTCGTCACAAGTGTACTGTAAATCCTGAGTCCGCGTCCCGTTGCTCTTCCCATAATTATGGCTTCGCGATTGCCCGTCCACAGATCTCATCGTCATCTTCTAACAATCTGGGCAGAAATGTACCATCAATTGATCGAAAACTAAAATTGCCAAACATGATGAGGCATTAAATATGGATTCAACGCCCTCAAGCTCGAGCTTTTCCTTGAAATTTGGAAAAAGCGAACCACGTGGGAAAATTCAGACTGCGCGCTACCTCAGGCAGCCTACTCATCGGCGGAAGTTTCTCACGATTGTCGATCAACCCTACAAAGCCATTGGGACATTAAAAAAAGCAAATGAATAAAAAACTTTTGTCGAACGATAGGGGTATAACATAACGGGAGTAATCGCAAAGGAGCGAGGACATAGCAGCCCTGAATTTGAAGGTCGACGGATCTGTGGGTGAAACCGTAAAATTGCGCACTGCCATCGGAAAGGTATTCAGAGCTTTAAACATTCTGGTTCACAATAATGAAGAGCCGGTTATTATGGAGATGAAAACGAGAAGAGAACTGAATTGAAGGAAGGTGACAAACGTACATTAATCACTTGCGGATGTCACGAGCACCTGTATACACCTAAATAAGGCGGGCGTGAGGAATAAGTGGCTCCAACAGAATACAGAACGCAGCCCGTCCAATATTTACGTTTACACAATTCTCTCAAAGGGACTGTGTTAGGGACAGTGTAAACCTAACTCAAAGAACACCACTCTGCTGAAGGAAATCGGATATCTCCAGCCGTCATCGAGATACGGAATGGCATGCAATTTAAACACTTCTTCGCGCTCTCATGCTGCCTTAAGTTCTGTGATCTATATCCACTCATTTCCAGCGTAAATTCGCGGTGGCTGGTGACCGAACACATTGTCTATCCGGATTCTGCATTGTCCGAGTTTTAATTGGTTCTTGTCATTCGTAGTTTTTGGGCCAATCGGAAGCGACTCAGCGATTGATATGTGGATTCGAGGTAGTAGCCCAGGGGTCCCGGATCCTGCCAGCTTCCATTCTTCAGTGTCAACGGGCGTCTGTTGATCTGGAAGGCGACCATTCATTTTCATGAATGTCGAGAGCAAAGCAAGATTACTCGCACAATGAAATTTTAGATGAGAATCTGGCAAATTTGTAAAGCGATCCCTAGAAACGCTCCTGACGTCCTAAGAAGGAAGGCTATTCCAATGGTTATTAACCTTGAATTTGGTTGTCCTGCGTAATACAACGGGCGTCATTGCGCGCCGTCTCTGTCTTCTTCGTTTTGCGTGGTTGTTTTGCCCCGTAAAGTAATAGCGCAGCGTTCTTTCTTAGCACTGCGTGTTTGTTGGATTATCGATGCCTAACGTTCGTCAGCCCATGTTGTGTGTGAAATTATCCATCAGTCGTCATTCGGACCTACCCTCTGGAGCTGTCTTTTCCTTTGACGGTGGCCTATCCTTTTTTGACTTGTCTGTGAGTCGTTCCATTTCTTCTTATCCGTCTTCCTCTTACTTGTACGTATACCTTTTGTGCACTCCCGTCACCGCTGCAGTTTCATTTGATGTGACAATATTTTGGTCATTCTTATCATTTACTTAATTAGGCCACTACAAAATTGGTGAGCTCGACTATTACTTTCCGTACAGTGCTTTATTCATTTACTTGTAAGTATTTACAATGTCTGACGACACTTTGGACATTGAGAGTGAAAGTAAGCACACCGTTGCTTCAAACTTGCCCGAACACAGCGCCCGAAACCCTCCAGTGTAGCTCCATCAGATTGAGACCTTCTTTACCACTAGCGCTTTAGCGATTGATACACGGGTTCAAGACAGCGGCCCAAGTTTCCCGGATCCAGTCGGTTTTCCTTGCTCAGTGTCAGCGTGCGTCTGTTGATCTGAAAGGCAATCACTGAAAACAGGGCGTAGCACCGCGCTTGAGGATTACAGTGAATACCAAGAACAAAGTAGGTTTACTCACATAGTGCAATTTCAGGTAACTCAGAATCAAGCATAGCTTTAAAACGATCCCTAGAAGCGCTGCTGACGACCTCAGAAGGAAGGCTGTTCCAATAATTAATAACCCTTTAAGAAAAGAACTGCTGCCTAAGAAAGGTCCGACGACAAAGCTTGAAAAGCTTCCTATTATGTCCTCGTCGGCCGTCATCATTCGCTACAGTGAAGAACTGTTCTACAAGACCTACTCTAAAGAAGAAGTGTGTGAGTATTAAATCACCGCGGAGTCTCCGAAATTCAAGTGGGTAAAGGTCAAGAATTTCAAGTCAAGATTCGTAAGTAGCATTACTCAGGCCCGCCTCCACCTTGGTAGCTGCGCGTTGGACACGCTCAACAGCTAATATATCATTCTTCAGGCCGCTATACAAGACCCGATTGGCATACTCAAGGAGTGGCCTTATATAAATCCCGTAAAGCGTTTGAGGGGGAAAGTGCGCCTAATCATCATAAGAGCGACAGATTCCTTTTTTGCTGCTATCCCATGGTGATACACGGAGGACAAGTTAGACGACAACCAGATGCCCAGATCTTTCTTCAGATCGATTCTTATGTTACCTAATGTGCTAGATGCACTATGAATCATGAAGGCATTGCCAGAATCTCCACCGAGTGACATGTGAGCACATTTATTGTCATTTAGTCGGAGACTCCGATCGTCCGACCAACGCTTGATTGCATCAAGACCACTTTGTAATGCACTGGGATCAATGGCACTCCAGATATTTAAGTCGTCTGCATATAAGAAGACTTTGCTGGAAATATTGTTCGAAAGATCGTTAATGTAATTGAGGAATAGCGAAGGACCTAGAACTGACCCTTGGGGAACTCCCGCAAAAATGAAAGAGGGAGACGAAAGGTCTGATCCGGTCACGACTTTAAACGTTCTACTATCAAGAAACGAGGCAATCCAGCGAAAAATCTCTCCTTAAATACCGTGGGCTTCCAGTTTGTGTTTCAGGGGGCCGTGTGGGACACGGTCAGAAGCCTTGGCGAAATCGAAGAAGATAGCATCAGAGATGAGGCCATTGTCTTTGACCTCCGTCAGACTATCCATGAAGATGAGCATGTTTGTTATGCATGGCCGATTAGGCAGGAAGTCGTGCTGGGTGTAAGAGAGAAGATTATTCGATAAGAAGTGATTGAGTATGGCGCGCTTTAGTAGGCGCCCCATCATTTTGCACGGGATGCTAGTGAGGCTGATTGAGCGATAGTTAGCCGGGAGTGCCGGTCACCCACTTTAAATATGGATGTGACTGTCGCCCCTTTCCATGTGCTAGAGAGGATGCTGGTCTGGAGTGTTTGCTTAAACAGCTTATGAAGAGGATCAGCCAGACTAACAGCTGTTTCTGGGATGGATCATCTCAGGACCCATTGCGCTGTATGGACTAACCTTGAGTAAAATGTCTTCAACATCTAGCACAGAAAACTCAGCGGTCACGAGTGGTTGCTTGAATTTCTGCAACGGCTGTACAGGATGCCAGCTCGGGGATGCGACGTTGTAGATTGCCGAGAAGTACTCCCTGAATAACTCGGCCACAACTAGGGAGTCAGATTAATTCTCCCCGTTGGGCAATCGTAAAGAAAAGGCGGAAGGTTTGATCTTTCTTAGCCGTCGCATATTCTTAAATAAGAAGTTTTTGTTCCGGCGGCCTCTGAGGAGGATCTTCTTTTGTACGAGTTTGGTGTGTTTGCGAATTTCCCGCTTACACCTGTCTCGGAAAATGAGGAAGGCGCTAAATTCCTCTGAGTTTTCTGTAAGCATATGCTTTGCGAATAAATGGGAATGGTTGGCGAGAACACGACGTATCCTGTGTGGAATGGGTGGCCGATAAGTGAAAATGCACTGTTTGCGCGGTATAAATAAGTCGTCCGCTTTCTGGATTGCGCTCTGAAACGTGCGGTAGTTCTGGTCCACGAAGTCCAGGTTGAGAAAAAGTGAACCAAGGTAGGTTCTCCAACCGTTAAAATCTGCCTGATTAAAGTTCCGAACTGTGGACCTTTTCGGTGATTGTTATAACCAGTTACAGATTAGATCAAAGGCTAACAGAGAGTGGTCACTGTGTCCAAGTGGCGGTTTGATGATCACTCTGTTCACCAGGTGGCTCTCATTAGTGATAACTGAGTCGAGCGGAGAGAATCTGACCAACACGATGTCGGGTCGGGGCGTTGACGTGCCGTGGCCATGCTTCCCAACGTATCAGCGTTGATGGAGAAGTCGAAAATCCGCCTTCACAGTCCTGGTGAGAAACTGATGCCCAGCTTATCTTGGGTGCATTAAGGCCACCCATGATAAGCAGGTGAATAAAGCGTTGTAGGCCTGGGAAGTTTCCCAGGCTTACCAGAAGTGTGCCGTCACGGGATTTCAGCGATTTGTACACGGGTTCGAGGCTGGGGGCCCAATCTAACCGGATCCAGTCATTTGCTCGTTTCGATGTCCGGCGGTTTTCTGTTGACCTGAAAGGCAGTCATCGCTCTTGGGGGTTACGGAAAGTACCAAGAACAGAGTAAAATAATAATCTAGCAAAACAGGATAAATTATCAATTTAACGATTTACTAAATAGGTGAGAATCCAATAACACTTTGAGACGGTCTTTAGAAGAGCAGCTAACAATCTCTAGTGGTCGTTTGTTCAGTAGTTGATAACCCTATAAGAGAAGAACTGTTGTCTTAGGAAGGTCCGAGGTCGAAGCTTATAGGGCTTCTTGTCGTGACCTCTTCGACTGTCATCACTTACTAGGGTGAAGAATTGTTGCACGAGTCCTGTGCTGAAGAGAAAGTGTGTAAGAATTAAGTCGCCACGGAGTCTACGAAACTCAAGTGGATAAAGATCGAGAATTTCAAGGCGAGACTCGTAGGATAGATGCCGTAAGCCAGTGACCATTTTGGTGGCTACTCGCTGGACACGTTCAATGGCGAGTATGTCCTTCTTCAAACCGGTGTAGACGACTTGATTGGCATACTCGAGCAATGGTCTTATGTAGACTCTGTAAAGCGTGTGAAAGGCGCGCTTGTCAATCCGGGGGAAGGTTCGTTTGATCATCCCGAGAGTCATGAGACCCCTTTTGGCGGCCAGCTGGTGATGATAAGAGAAGGACAACCCAGACGATAGCCAGATCCCTAGGTCTTTTTTGAGGTCTACTTTCGTGATACCTACTACACTTTGTGCACCATGTATCACGAATAGGTTCCCAGAGTCTCCTCCGAGTGACATGTGCGCACACTTACTGTCGTTTAGAGGGAGACTCCAATCCTCTGACCAGCACTTAATACGATCAAGGTCAATCTGCACTGCACTGGGGTCACAGGCGTTCCAGATTTTTAAGTCGTCTGCATAAAGTAGGGCGTTGCTGGAGATCAACTCGGGAAGATGATTGATGTAGATCAGAAACAACAATGGACCAAGTACCGATCCTTGAGGGACTCCCACAGAGACTGGGGAAGAAGGCGAAAGGTCTGAACCGGCTTTTACTCTGAAAGTCCTGTTACCAAGAAAGGAGGTTATTCAGCGGAGAACTTCTTCTTGGATCCCATAGGCTTCCAGTTTATGCACCAGAGAACCGTGTGGGACACGGTCGAAGGCTTTGGCAAAGTCGAAGAAGATAGCATCCGAGATATGACCATTGTTTTTGGCCTCTGTTGGGCTATCCATGAAGATTAACATATCAGTTATGCATGACCGAGACGTCTGATGAATGAGATCGATAAATAACCCCCACTAGGATTGAGTCCTGGCCACCCAGTGATAGTCAAAGCTACACATCGTCACATTTATGAGAGAACTGGAAACCACCAATAACCGTGGGTGTCGGAAGACACTGTTGAAGAAAAACTGCAGAACCCCCTCACTAGGGCATAGTCAGCCCGGTAAACTGAATACCCCGGAACACTCAGTTCACTGTCACTGATATCACCTGTAAGCCAGGTCTTGGTGTAGACGAACATGTTGGGTTGGTTGTCATGAGTTAACTGTCTGATTTCCGGTAATTTATTAAACAAACTCGGACAGTTCGTATACATGCATCTGAAAGCTACTTCCTCGCTGGATTTCGCCAGAAAATAGAGAGGATGGTGTGAAGATGAGCCTGAGAGAGAAGACTTGAAATTAAAGAGGGCGGTTAGGCTTGACTCGGTCTGTTCTTCCGAGATGTTCTGACGGCCCCCCTTCGAGGCTGTGGGCGCGACACCACCGCCTGTGCGTAGATCAGCTACTCCACCGGGCGTTTGATCAGCATTCTTGGCGCCGCAGCTTGCGACCTCTGCGCCCCTGTCAAATTCCGCTGCTTGAGAGGGTGTCTGAAAGTTTTTACCCACAGAAAATTTGACTTCTTCGTTTGCTGGGAGCGGGGTTTGAAAGACGACGATGAGCGTTGTGTTATGGGGCTATTGAAGGAAATATTTATGGTGGTGGGTGTTATGACCCGGTGGTCAATAATAACGAGAATTGATAGCGCACGAATATACGAATCACGAACACGTAATACAGCGTTTAACGATACCGGAAACCCAGAAGAACACAGAAGACCGTGACCTTTAGCCGAGAATGTATTTGCTCTCAAATTAAAGGTAACTTGACAAACCAGCGTTCACGTATATATAGTTTTTGAACAACCTTGGACAACCCTACTGAAATTAGCCCATTAAAAGTAGAATGGACCAATCAAAGACGGAAGGGAAAACGTGCGCCGGATTTAGGTTTTAGCACGTTATGGCGCGAAAAAATGTAATTCAAATTTACAAATAATTTTTTAAGGATATCTCAAAAATTAAACCGCTCTTTGGGGAAAATAGACTTTTCCCAACACCTCCCGTTTGAGACGACAGTTATCTGTAGCAATTGGCCCGGGGGTCCAGCTGCATGGGACGATGCAGGCGTCTACTGCGGTCAGTCCAACGTTTGGGCGGGAGGTTGGTGGTGACCTGGGACGGCGTTGCTGTGGTTGCCCTTGAATCCGGCATTTCGAAAGTGTCCAACAAATTATCCAGCGGCAGCAGGTGCTGGTCGTCCGTTGACCTTTCGTTTGTGTGTCAAGGGCGTAACTGTTTGCGATAACGTTTCCATATGGCGCCACCAACCGAAACGTCATATAATACTTTTCCGTGACGAGCACTCACGGTTGCTTCTATCCAGCGGTTGTGACCTGGTCGATATTCCCGTGCATAGACGGCTTCTCCACGGGCGGAAACATTTTGTACGTCTGGGCCGGGCACCTGTGTTGGCTCATTTGTCGGAATGAGCACGTGGTGGATCGTACGAAGCTTGCGACCCACAAGAGCGTCGGCTGGTGAACGGCCGTCAGGTGTTGTTGGGTTGGGGGTTGTACGGTATAGGAACAGGAACTCCTGTAACACTTCGTCGGTGGTCCCCTCCGCCCGAGATTTGAGGAGCGCCCGTTTGAAGGTGTCCACGAAGCGTTCTGCTTGGCCGTTGGACTGTGGGTGATGCGGCGGGGACCGAATATGCTGGATGAGTGAACGATGACAGAAATCTTCGAAATGTGCTGATTTGAACTGCGACCCGTTGTCCGACACGAGGATGTCGGGAAATCTGTGTTGGCCGAAAATTCGACGCAGGGCATTGATTGTATTAAAGGATGTCGCTGGAGAGAGAGCGACTATCTCAGGCCACTTGGAGTATGCGTCGACCAAGACGAGGTAGGATACACCATCGATAGGACCGGCGAAATCCAAGTGAAGGCGCAACCATGGTCCCTTGGGTGTTTGCCACGGTACGGGGTCCTGCCTGCTGGGGAGTTTGGCGGCCTGTTGACATTTTGAGCATTGTTTCGCCAGCTCCTCGATGTCGCCATCCACACCGGACCAATATGCATAACCGCGAGCAATTGCCTTAATCCTACTGGAGCCCGGGTGACCAGAGTGGAACTGTCTGAGCAACTGAAGATGAAGAGTGGTTGGAATGACTACGCGGTCGGCAAACATGACGCAGGAATTCACTATTGTCAGTGAGTCGCGGCGACGGTAGAATTGGTTGATCTCCCCAGTCGAAGGAGCCGTGGGCCATTTCGTTCTGACGTATGTCATGACCTGAGTCATGTTGGCATCTACCGCTGTTGCGCGCCGGATGTCGACGACATTCACCGGAATTCCACGAATGTCGTCTGAGAGCTGTCGACGAACGTCGTCCTCCACTGTCAGGGTGGCAATGACAGCGTCTTCTTCAGGCACGTGATGGTTGCCGATGAGGCGTGACAACCCATCTGCCTGGCCAAATTTATCGGTGCGGCGGTAACTGATGTCGAAGTCGTAATTAAGCAAGACTGTGGCTCATCGCTGCAGTCGGTTTGCCGAGTAGACCTGGATACCCTTCTTCGATCCAAAAATGGATAATAGAGGCTTATCATCGGTCAGCTGGGAAAAATGCCGACCATATAGAAGTTTATGAAACTTCTTCATCGCGAAGATAATGGCAAGTCCCTCTTTCTCGACTTGACTGTAATTCTTCTCCGCAGAGTTGAGCGTGCGAGAGGCGTTGGCAATTGCCTTCTCGGAACCATCCGGGAAAATGTGAGAGACAGCTGCCCCCACACCGTAATTCGAAGCGTCGGCTGCGACCACAATTGGCAGGGTTGAGTCGTAATGCGTCAGCAGCAGATCGGAGCTGAGCATTGTTTTCAAGCGAGTGAATGAGGCCTCGCAATCGTGGGACCAGCACTATGTAGCACCCTTCTGCAGTAGATGATTTAGCGCAGCCCGAACATCGTGTAGGGCTGGCAGGAAGGCACTGTAATAACTGATGAGGCCAATGAAGGATCGAAGGGTGTGCACATCTTTTGGTGCCGGCATCTGTTGAATTGCGCAAATGTTTTCGGTATCTGGGTGGCGACCGGCGGCATCAAAAATGTACCCCAGATATTTGATAGACCGCAAAAACATTTGGCATTTGTCCGTACGTAACCAGAACCCGTACTCCTCGATGCGTTGGAGAACCGCAGAGATCCGATCCCTGAGTTCGCTGGTTGTCCGCCTCATTATGGTAATGTCGTCCAGATAGGCGGCCGTACCCTGAAGACCAGTAATCAATGCGTCCATTATTTGCTGAAAAATTGCCGGCGCGGTTTTGATGTACTGGAGAAGGCCTCGGTGGGTATTAATCGTCAGTAGTTCACGAGATTCAGGTGCACCTTTGAGTTGGAGATATGCCTCTGCCAAATCCAGTTTTGCGAAACAAGTGCCGCCGTTGAGCATAGTGAATATGTCTTCAGGCACTGGTAATGGATATCGGTTTGGTTCCAATGCCGCATTTAGGCAAGTTGGAAAATCCCCACAAATGCGGATGGATCCGTTTGACTTCTTCACGACGACGATAGGGGTGGCCCATGCGGAGTATGAGACGAGCACCAAAACACCAAGTTGTTCCAGTCGTCTGAGTTCTTGGTCGACAAGCATTCTTTGGGGAAAATAGACTTCCCCCGACAGTGGGTCAGATTGATGCTTTTTGAGTCGCAGGAGGAGGCCCTAGCAGGCTGCTTCCGTTCCGAATTCTTGGGAGGAATAGTTTTCTGCTGGGCACTCTGGTGGGTTTTGGCGTGGGTAACTCTGAAGACGGTTTTTGCGCGGTGTCGGTACCCTCAATGCTCGTGCCTGTGCCTGGGGCGTCGGTTGTTGGAATGACCATGCAGACTGGGTCTCCGCTTTCCACAACAGGCACAGGGGTCTGAGGGGCTACTTTGAGGGAAGAAACTACGACTTTAGTCTCCAGCTGCAGCTTCTGATCTGCCAAGAGTTGTTCGCGTCTCGCTCTCTCTTGCTGGAAGCGGTCGGAAGGTACGCCTTTCAGATGTACATTGGTGGACTTCAAAGCCCCTGTTTTCCCACCAATACCCCAGGGCTCAGCATGGCTGGCAAAGTTACCAAAAGGTCAAGTGACTTTTTGGTTGTCGTGGCCCGCAGCCTACTCGCAAGTACCAGCTTTGCGGCATCCGGAGAGAAGGAAGTCCCTAGGACAGTTTTAGCCAGCTCGGTTGGAGAAGCGGTTGTAGGGAAGCAGCCCCATAAGACAGCTCTCTTTTCTCTGAGAGCTTTTTTCTTCATTCTTACCGCCGCCTTCTCTATGTGTGATGTTGTTAGAGCAACTGCCTCCCTGGTGATTGCAACACCATGGAAAGCAAGTGCAATATACTCATTTAAAGAAGGTATTTCCAGTTTCATTCCGAGCAGAGTCCGTTGATACTCTTCTATCTTACTCTCCATGGAAGAAATGGAAAGAGATACAGAGCTAAGAAAAGCCCCGCATTTACAATCGCAGGTTTTCTGTGTCACTCTACTTGACGTGGTGCGTGTAAGACCAGTCAGCCGCGGAGCGTTGTCCTGGCCTCCACTGAACCTGCAACTCATACAGATGTAAATGCGAAATGAAGAAACTAGTTGTTTTTACTAATGTCCGTTAAGGCCAGTGCACTTGAAGTGATACCACTTCCGACGCTGGTGGCACTGCATGCAGTTTTGTACGGACATTTTACATCCATACCGACCGCAGGCGCTTGCTGCTACAGATTGTCTGATGAGTCCCAGCACGGCTAAAACTGACACGGGTCATTGTCAACAAGAATGGGTAATATGCAAGGAGGCTAAAAATAACGCGCATACTGTCGAACACGAATAACACGACACGCGATGGGTTATGCTATTCGACAAAGAATAGCAGTGATCGTATATAATTTTTTGATCCACTGGGCACCAAGATAGCAAATATATGAATGAACAGTGACAGCGGGGAAATTTAAACCAAATTTCGAGTTATTCGCGTGGCGGTTAGCATCACAGATGATAAGATTTTCATTCTTCATGGTGGGAGTAGAAGATCTATTGGAATCATTTCCATCCGATTTCCTCTGTAGTGTTTCGAGGGACGCCATCACATGACGGACTGGGAAATCAGAGCCTGTTACGCGTTGTTATACGACCTGTTTGATTCGGTTGAGATAGGTAATCGACCCCTATCTCGATTGTGACGTTATATGAGAAACCTTTTTCGGCCAGCGGAAACTTGCCGACTTAGCCTCGAAGCAGTTGTTGGCGGAGAAGCCGCCATCTGCGGTGCAGCACCTCTTGGCCACCATAAGTGGTGTCAGTTTAGTCAACAAACTGGCAGTCATTGCGAACAAGGTGTCGGAGACTCACAATTCATGATTGGTGTGTGCCGCTACCACAACTATTCTCGAATCGTCCCCTCCCGACTCAACAACTGATGATGGACTGAAACTTTTGATAGAGATGTGCCACCGTATGGATAGTATGGCTACGCAGATCAACGAACTAGAGAGGCACCCATCCAAAAGCCGTGCAAGATCTGGCTCTAGCGGTCCATCAAATTGGTCTTGGTATCACCAAAACTCTCTGCACGGAGCGGAGAGATGCACTCAGCCATGCACCTTCCGAACTCACCACGCATAACCGTCAAACCGGCAGGCAAACCAGTAGCGGCGATGACTGTCGCTGGTTCAGCAGATACCAGTCGCCTTCCTCATATTAGGGATCGATTGATCGGCTTGCGGTTCCTCATCGATACTGGAGCCCAGCTCAGCATTACTTCACTCCAACCGAATAATCGACTTCAACTTGGCCAGTACACTTTACAGACCACGAATCAAAGTCGCGTCAAAACTTTCGGGAAACGCTCACTCACTGTCGACTTCGGTCTCCGGCATCGTTTTCAATAGGTATTTCTGCTTGCAGGTGTTTGGGAGCCGCTCAGTCGTGCAGAATTCTTGACACATTTTAACTTTTTTGTCGACGTCAAGAGGCGTAAAGTGATTGGCAACACTACCGTCTGCACAGTAGACGGCGTCCAGTCCGCGATTGTATCAATCAGCACTCGGCCTGCTCTTCCACAAACATCGTCCTCCGCAGCGCCGCCGGAGGACTCTTCTTCGTTGACTCGGCTGTGCCCACATGCAGAGACGAATAGGCATAATGTGGCTCATCAAATCAAAACACGCGGTCCCTCGGTGTTCTTTCGCCCACACTGTTTACATCTAGACACACTCAAAATAGCCAGCGCTGACCTCGAGCACATGCTGTATTTGGGCATAGTTCGACCTTCAAACAGCCTTTTCTTGACACCGCGGCACATGGTACCCGAAATCATCCGGTTGATCGGCAACCTTGCGGTGGTTGCCGTGCTCTCAGCAACAGCACAATCCCGGACAAGTACCCTACAACGTATACTCAGGACTTTTTCAGGAGTTGCTTGTGCTGCTATTTTCTCTAAATTAGACCTAGTATGCGTCTATTACCACTACCCGGTTGCCGACTAGGATATTCCGGAGATAGCCATTGCGACAACTTTCGGACTTTTCGAGCTCACAAAGATGCCCTTCAGGGCTTGTAATACGGCTCAAACGTTTCAGCGATTCATGGACGAATTATTGCGGCGTTTCTGACTGACGAGTAGTGCTCTCTGAATAACTTGGCCACAACTGGGGGGTCAGATGAAGTATTCCCGTCAGGCAGTCACTAAGAAAGTGCTGAAAGTGAATTCTTTTATGGTAGTCGCATATGCTTAAATAAGAAGTATTTGTCCCCGCGGGCCTTCAGAAGGGCCTTTTCCTGTACGAGTTCGGTGCGTTCACGGATTTTCCACCTACACTTCAAACAAGATGGAATGCTCTTAGATTCTCCGAATTATCCGTAAGCTTACGCTTCGCAGATAAATGGGAATGGCCCTTGATTAGACGACGTATTCTGAGCGGAATGGGTGGCCGAAGAGAAAGTGTACAGTTTCAGCAGTAAACTAAGTCGTCTGCTTTCTGATTTGCTCCTTGAAACACTCGTTAGTTCCTGCCCACGGAGTCTTGAGTAAGAAGGAGTGAACCTAGGTAGGTTCCCAGGCCTTTAAAATCAGCCAGGTTAAAGTTTCGAACTGTAGACCTTCTTGCTGGCTGCCGTAACCAGTAACAGACAATATCGAGGGTTAGCAGACGGTGGTCACTGTTTTCAAGCGGCGGCTTGATGATCACTCTATCTACCAGATGGCTCTCGTTAGTGATGACTAGGTTGAGCAGAGAGGGAATCAGAGCAGACCGACGCCGCGTCGGGGCTTTTAGACGCTGTGTCCACGCTTTCTGTCATAACAGCGTCGATACAGAAACCAAAATTCTGCTTGCATATTCCTAGGGAGAAGCTGATGCGCAGTTTACCTAGGATGCATCAAAGCCACTCATAACAAGTGGGTTAGTGGAGCGTCGTAATCCTTGGAATTTGTCTGGGTTCGTGAGAAGTATGTCGTCGTCGAAGACGTTGGACAAGTGGTAACGATAAATAATCCCCACCCGGAGCATGTCTTGGCCACGCAATTCTGATGGAAACCACAGAGCGTTACTTTTATCAGAGGAGTGATATCCATCGATGATCGTATTTCTGGAAATATTACTAAAGGCAAATCTCAGAACCCCCTAATCTCCATCGGGTGGAATTGGCTTAGTAAACTGATTACTCAGGAACAGTCTGTTCACCGCCACTGATTTCACATGTAAGCCAGGTCTCCGTGAAATCGAACTTACGGGGTAGGGTATCACGAATGAACCCTTTGCTTTCCAGCAATTTATTGGGGAGACCCAAACAATCCACACAAATATGCTGAAAAACTACTTCCCCGTTAGGTTCCGAAAGAAAAGAGAAAAGAGTGTGTGAGAAGGAGCTTGAGAAAGAAGATCTGGAATTGAGGAGGTTTGTGAGGCTGCGCTCGTTCATTCCTTCCGACTTGTTCTGACGACCCTCCTTCGAGACTGTGGGCGCTGCACCATGGCCTGTGCGTACGTCAGCGATTCTACAGAACGCTTGATCAGCACCCCTGATGTCGAAACTTGCGACTTCTATGCTCCTATTATATTTCGCTTTCTGAAAGGGTGTTTGGGAGCTTTCACCCAGGGAAGATTTGACCTCTCCACTTGCCGGGTGCAGGATTTAAAAGAGGGCAATGTGTGCGGTTTTATGGGGTCACTGATTAGAATACCTAGTGATTCGGGCCAAAGAGGTGCTTTTAGTGCTGCAGGAGGCAGCTCCAACGAGCTACTTTCACTTCGAATTCCCACGAGGAAGGGTTTTCTGCGTAACCGTTCGGTGGGTTTTTGGACGAATTACCCTGACGACGGTTTTTGTGCGGTTATGGTGCCTCCAGAACTCATGCCTGTGCTTAGTACGTCGATCGTTGGAATGACCACGCAGACGTTGTCTCCGCCTTCTAGTACAGACGCAGAAGACTATGTAAACACTTAAGGAGCAGAATCTACAAGCTTAGTCTCCGGTTGTACCTTCCAGTCTGTCATACTTCGCGACTTAGTCCAAGTCCGCTGCTCGCATCTCACTTTCTCTTGCTATGACAGCGCTTGAAAGACACACCTTCCAGGTTGTCCTTAGCGGAATTCAAAGCCACTGACTTTCCCATCACGGTCTCAGGGCTGAGCGTGGCTGGTAAGGTTACCAAAATACCGTGTGACCTTTTGGTTGTCTTGGCGCGCAGCCTGCTCGCAAGTATGGGGTTCGTGATGTCTGGGGATAATGAAGCCACTATAACTGATTTAGATAGCTCGGTTGGACAGGACGTTGTGGAAAAGCGGCCGCATAAAACAACTCTCTTTTCTCTCTGAGAGATTCCTCTTCCACTTTTTCTCATCGCCTCCACTGTGTGCGAATTTGACAGGTCAACTGCCTTCCTTATGACTGCACATCAGGGGGCAAGCCCTCAGCACATATTTAGGGACTGAAGTTCCAACTTCATTTCAGACAGAATCCACCGGTACTGCACCACCTCACCCCTGCTGAAGAGAGAAAGAGACAGTGAGCTACAAAGAGCTACGCATCAACAGTCGCAAATTTTCTGTCAGTCCACTTTTTGTGGTGCACTCGTGGCCAGTCAGCGGCAAAGTGGCGCCTTGGCGTTTGTCAAATCCGCAGCTCTTGGAGATAAAACTGATAGATAAAGCAGCGAGCTGCTTGTATCGGTGTTGGTGAGACCAGTGTATTTAAAGTGATATCACTGGTGACACTGGTGGCACTGTGTACCGTTTTGTATGAACATTTTGCGCCCGTACCGGCCGCAGATGCTCACCGCTTCAGACAGTGTTTGCTGAGTGCCAGCACTGCCAGATGTGACACGTGCCATCAGCGACAGGAACAAGCAGAATGCAATGTAAACGGCCTCTATTCCTGCATTCATTCACAGTTGTTTGAATCAGGTATTCGCGTTTGTGCGTCGTGGAATTCAGTTACAACAATTGGCGACGTGGGCTTCCCTACACTTTGCGATAAGAATTCTTGCTGTCAATAGCCGCAGAATCGCTGGCGGCCATTTTACAGCAACAACACTCTTAAATCTGAAGGGCGTAACCGAATCCAATCGAGATGTTGACGCGCAGGCTGACTAGGCACAATCCGGTTTCCGGCACCACTTCACAGTCGCGACAGCTTATCGTGTACGTCGGACGCTCAGTCTCACAATTTCATGTTACTCAATCTCTCGGAGTCCATTTCGAGGTTCGATGTAGAAACATGAGGACGTATTCGAGCTGCTGCCCATTCTGCTCAACGCACCCGGATGCGTTTGCGGAAACTGAGTCGTTAGAAGTTCGCGCGCTATGCTAACGTCCTTCTGCTGAACAACTTTCGCGATGTCCCTTTCAGTGAAAGAGTCCAGTGTCTTAGCGAAACCTTCGGTGAACAACCAGCATCCGTTATGAGCACTTCCAGCTGATCCAGTGCCAATCCGAAGATTCTGTCAAATACACCGGAAGTGCCTATCGACAGTGTGAGATCTTCAAGCTCTCCTCCATTACCGATGAGCAATTCAAGATGCTGAGCTTCATCTGCGGTCCTCGGTCACACAGATGTGCTGCGTCTGCACTCGTTTCTTGAATGGGATGAAACACGACACTCAGATGGCGCTTCACACAACCAAAGACAAATACCGAAGGTTGATAGGCCTCGAACATGATGCCATATTGATCCGTTAGTCGTCGTAACCCCCCACAACTTTGGACATTCTCTTGGTACGCGCTGGTCAAACTCACCAGGGTGGATCGCGGTCACCCAAAAAGGGGCAATTCTCGAAACCTCCGACACCCTGATGGCAATGCGGGGATTGGCATTATGTGTGCCTGTGTCCATTTCATAGAAACAAGTGCAAGAAAGGTAATTGTCGAAGCCACAAGCAGGACCACTTCCCAGCTGACAAGCAACTGACTTCACAGTCCAAGTCGAATTTCCCCTACCGACGATTTTCTCATTTCATGTGTGAGAGTACCTTCTCTTTCTTAGTCCCATAGACATCCGTTTTGCGAGAAATTTTTCTGTGACGAACGGACAGACGAAACCTCGTCTCGGCTGAGCGGATCGTGAGATTTTCAAGTTTTTGACAGTTTCCAGCAATTTACGAAGTCCTGCCCTGGGGTCTGCCTAGTCGTTCGCTGGATTTCAGAAATTTACGTCCTACCTCGACAAAGCTGACTCATCTTAATAATCTCCCGACGATAGTTATATCACATAATGGCGAGACACTGAAGGTGCATTCAGACCTTCTCCCAACAGTGACCTTGGACTTTTTGAAACTCCGATCCACACACAATTGAAAAGTACAATCGCTTTTTTATCACGCGCTTTTTGGAAACGTGTTTCACGCTTGTGCCACTGCTTAATCATCGGTTGCTTTGCAGAGCCTCTAAGTATCTTCACTGGTCGCGCATAACCCAGTTTGCTTCTCATACGTGTGCTGAGAAATATATATTATTATTATTCCAGAGGCCAGCCCGCTTCATCTTTGCTACATGATTGGTCGGCTATGCTTCCAGGTTGTAGTAAATTACGTTGCCACTCAGTGGTATCGCAGCTTGGCTATAAGTGAGCACCGCCTCCGTTATCACTCTCATGTGAAGGAAGACATGGGACTTGACCGGCTGGACTTCCGTGATGCCAACTACATACAGTGCTGGCGATGATTCAGATGGCGCCTTGAGGATATGTAATGGGCTACCTTGTGAGGTCTCACTCGCGACACCCAGTTCCAAGACAGTTGCTAGCTCACAACTCACTCGGAGCTGGACTTATTGAGGCTGAACTGGACCGGCGCGATTAGCTCATTGAAGGCGTCCGTCAGCCGCCAGATGGACAATGGTTCAGAAACGATGTGGGCCTAATGGTTTTGTGTGACACTACCGGCCCTTCGTGTGTTACCGACAGGTTGAGCCGGAAGCACTCCGCAGTTGTCCAGGTAGGCTTAGGACGTCGCGACAAAACAAATGCTGTTTTGCACCTTATTTCTAATGCAAGACAAAATCACCAAGTGTAGTACGCCGCCCTGCCTCTTGTTGGCCAGGAACTCGACCATCCACAGAAGCCGGTCTCCTGTAACCATCCAACTATTTCGCTTTGGCCACACCAATCGTAGTCGTAAAGAAGCTCACCCGAGTCGCGAGGATTCGCGCTGACTTTCCCATAGGCCTAGATGCTTCTGTGGTAGGCACCCTCTCCCTCTGCCTGATGATCTATTTCCGAAGTTGAACGGTGGCGAGTGCTTCACGAAGTTAGGTCTGACGGACGCCTGTTTACAGGTGGAGGTCTCAGAATCTTCGAAGGAGCCACTGACAATCAACACTCGTCGCAGGCTGCTCCAGTAACAGTCTTTCGTTTTGCTTGAAGGCTGCGCTGGCGGTATATCAGTAGGTATCAGATAGTATGCTCACCGATGTTCCATTTGCAGCCGCCCATATGGACGAACCCGTTTCGACCGGGGCCGTTGAAGCAGAACTGAGTGATAACTTGGACCTCGTTCTAGGATGCATAACCGACTACAATTCCGTGTTCGTCAGAAAAAGCGCAAATTCCTCGTGCACTCAATCAACTGCCTGGGTTTCACCATCAATCTTAATGGCAGCCGCCCATATCTCAACAAAATCCAGGCTTTTGTCGATATGCCGCCACCTTCAAATGTATCTGCCCCACCTTCATTCCTGGGCATTGTCAATCACCAGAGCAGGTTTACGCCCACCATACGTCACATTAGTGCCCCTTTGAATTTCTGTTAGGACCGGTTCGTAGAAGACAAGTACACACAACTCGAAGACGATACTGAACTACGAAGGCCTGCCGATGTCTTCGGGCTCCACCTTCTAGTTGGTGTTTGCATCAGACTCATCAAGCTACGGAGTGGGAGCTGTCATCTCAACTTTCTGAGATGATGTCTCCTAGGAAGCAGTCGCTTACGCTGCTCGCTCTCCATAGCTAACAAGAGACAACTATGAGCAGGTAGATGATGAAATACTTGCCGTTGTTTTTGCAGTGAATCATTTTCACAAAATGCCCTTCGTCCGCATTCCGTTCTGCTGACTGACAGCAAACAGCTACTCGCTGTCTTTGATTCAAAAGTCACCTCCATCTACAGGGCCAACCGCCTTCATCAAAGGGCCACGACTGTGCTCAACTGCAACCTCGAGATAAAATACACGTCAACGACGAACACTGGACAGGCAGTTGCGCTCTACCGCCTAGTTGACTGGCAGACACCTGAACCGTAAGGGGCTGTAGTTGCTGCAGTACTCTTTGAAGCAGAGGTCAATCAAGTGTTTTCCAAAGTAATTCAGACAGCCCTGGTTACGACTCAAATGGCTTCTGCGGCAGCTCTACAACACCAGACACTGCAGTCTGTCATATTCCACAAATATAGGCACACACCGGACAGAGGACTAATGGGTGACTTGGCGCAATTCTTCCAGAGATGTTCCGCGATATCAATTCTCAATGATTGGATACTGTTTGGAGAACGTGCCGACATCCCAACGGAACCTAAATATTTGTCGACCTCTGTCATCAGAACGGTATCAGTCATATCCGATTACCACCTTACCACCCCCAGTCCAACGGCCAGACATGGCGCCTTGTGGGCACGTCCAAACGTTCCATTCAGAAGGTTTAGGAGAAAGGGAAGACTGTAGAGGTGTTGAAAACATTCCCGGCGCACTACCGAGCAGCCCCAAATCCGCGCACGCCTGATGGGCAAGCACAAGCTAAGACTCCTATTGAACGAAAAATCCGATTTCCGCTGGACTCCATCCTCTTGACTGTCGCTATCGAGAGATCCCAGGATGCAGCAATGGAAAGCAGGTCTAATCAGCGACACAGCGCCAACCCCCGACACTCCAACAGTGATAAGGCTGCTCTGGCCCGGAACTGTCTCAGCGGTTTTACTGAATGGTCCCAGGATCGAATCCATGGAAAGCTGGTTAACGTTATTTTTGTAGTCAAAGCAACCATTTCGATACGCCACGTCAACTGCTTCCAGCCCATAACTATCGCCGAACTATCGCCGGGCAAGAAAGAAGTGCAGTTGGATATCGTGGTGGACACATTTGGTCCCTCTCAGTCTGTAGAGGACTGGTACATTTCTGTCTAGAATCGTGCCTATTCTCCACAATAATTAAATCAGAAAAACTGATTATAGGACAACGACGTTTATTGCAAAGAGACCGGGAAAGCGAGCTGTGAGGAAAACGCAACAGAAGCAAAGCGCAACAGACCAGTAGCTAGCGTCCGGAAGGTGCAAGTGCAATTGTGACCTTGTGCGATCGAACCAACGAGAAAATTCAGACATACAACCAAGCAATGTCAATAGTGCCAACGGTCAAAATATATAGCGAAATAGTTGGAATACGTGGCAAACCAAGAATGTCGCTACAAGTCGAATCCCGTAGGAGCGACCACCAACGAGCAGTCCGCCAAGTGAGCCTTTCACTAGAGGATGGGCCATTTAAGCACGGCGCACAGTGACGCCTCCGTAAGTTCAACCCTCATTTTCGTCGTATGTTCAACCTCTTCAAAAGGGAGATGTTGGGGTCAGGTTAGACCTAACTCGATGAACACGATTTTGCTGTCGGAAATCGGATATATCAAGCCGTCACTGAGATATGGAATAGCATGGGATTCAAACACTTTTCCGCGCCCTCACGCGGCCACAAGGTCAGTGATTCCCTATATCAACCAATTTCTCGTGTAAATCTGCAGTGTCTGGCAGCCGCATGCATTGCCCTGTCCGTGTTTTGATTGGCTCTCGTCGTTTGCGGTCTTTGGGCCAATCGGCAAAAGGCTCTATCCGTGTTATTCATTCATCGTTGTTCGTATCAGTCATTCGCGCTCGTTTTCAGTAGGATTAAGTTATAACCGACTGTATATCCAACACGGGTGACAGAGCATAAAACCTATCACGCGGTAGATACCAGATTATTCCGAACAAATAACCGGGCGCCAGCTGTGGCAGTAAGTCACTGTTCTCACCTATGAGAGCATCTGGTGTTTCCATTCAGACCATAGGTGCACGTTTACTACTGACTACTAACTCGGCGTAACGCAGAAGCTTAGTTGTGGAAAATCGGTCAAGCTGCGTGGACTAGGACAATTTCAGCCCCTGTTCGGGCGGCCACAAATGCACCCACACGAATGTATTTCATGGCCGGCGGCCCAGTGCTAGTCGTCAAGGTAACGAAAGTGGAGAAACTTCACTCACGGCAACAGAAAGCGTCATTCACAAACAGCATAACATCAAAAAATGGATAAATGGAAGCCACAATAGTCCATATAAGGCCAGGCCGAAGTTAAATATGGTTGTTCCCGCCTGCAAGTTGTCGAAGTTCCGCCGAACAACCTGCTACAAACAGATTGCGACTGGTTTGTGAAGATACGAAGTACAAAGTCAAAAGAGTGAGGAAGTCAAAGAAAGCAGGAATAAAAACCGTATGGCGCTGGAGAAGGAAGCCCCCAAAAGAATAGACAATCCCCTTTGACAGAGGACCCGAAGGGAGTTTTGGCAGAATGAAAATATCGGGGCACTTACTGCAGGAAAAGAGCCTCACGTTTTGATACACAAATGCCGCTGTTGCTGATGTACACATGATGTAAATTTGTTGCAGCACGTTGGGATCATTGGAGCCCATTGGTACAAATATTGGACATCATCCAGCTATCAGCTTTAATTCCTCTGATCTAAACTGAACTGAAATAAAATTAATACCCGCAGCATGGCTGAAACTTGTCTGGAACCTGAAGAAACTGTAAACAGGTGCTTTCCAGAGTGTCTTTCCATTTACAGGCTACACCGGCGGGCGGAAGTGCGGATGTGGGATATTGCTGTTGGCAAAACCTGCAGAAGCAGTGAGAAGCTCCATGCTCTTGAAGCGCCAAAGAAGATGGCAGAAGTTTGCTTATTTCCAGTGCCTATGGACGACCGCTCGCTAGTAGTTAAGAAGACAAGGACCCACCGGATGCCCTAGTTCTATTATCCAATGGTCCAAAGAACATAATGCCAAATGGGACTTTTAATCTGCTAAACATTTCTTGGGACTATGAAACAGCCAGCAGGAATACTTTTTAAGGAGTATGCTGGGATAAGTTGCCTCCACCCTCTAAGTCAACATGTTCGGGACCCTGCCCAAATTTTTCACGAGTACGGACTATCTGTGTTAAATCTGTCAGTTACTCAGCGTCAGATAAACGTTGTCGAATTGAAAAATGAGACCTCATTGGGGGAGAGTGTGTGCTGTGTCACGATCTTCACTGCCGATGCGGAGAAAAGGCCTTCCACGAGGAAATTTATCCGGGACTTTGAACCGACGGAACAGACATGGCTTTTTGAAGTGGCACGAGCAAGTCTTGGGTCCTCACGGAGGAAAGCAATTTACCTAAAGATAAGTGGAAAATCATCAAATGAGAGCTTGCAGAACTCATGGACTACTTCACACTTCTAGTATAAAGAGGAGCGGGCACTCTACTAGGTGCCGGTCATCGTGGATTTTTAGGTCAAAAAGCTGCTGTCAAGTCAGTTGCTCTTAATGCTCTCTATAAGTGCTTTCTTTGCAGAGGAATTCCAGGAAAATGTGTTTCGATCAAGGTCGCCCTTAAGGAGGAGTGATTGTTCATGGACATCTATTCAGGACGTTCACCTCTTTTAATCACCTTCGTCCTCGTCATAGCGACCATGAGCTTGACCGAAAGGTACTGTGGCTTGCGTTGACGCTCACATCAACAGTGACACGGAGTATCCCAGAAGAAGAAGGTTGAGAATTATTCATATACGACTAGTCGTAAGAACTAGAGAGGATAGGGTTGCGAAAACAGTTGACTGGCACACACTTCTTTCTTGAATAACGTATTCTAGCCATCGACTCAATTGATCGCGAGGACCTCAACCAGACACGCAACATCTACCCAGTTCGCCTACCTCTTATGATCACGGATCGTTGGTTTGGAATGCTGTCCGAGGTGGAGCTCTGTCGCATTCACTAGCGTGCCTGCATCAATGTCATTTCTAATTCTTCAACACGATTTTTTTATTAATTCTGAAACTTCTTGGTAACGCATTCCTCTAATGTTATTGTTGAGGTAAGCGGCCGTCTGAGCCACATTGTCTGGTTATCATGCTTGTGACTAGTGGTGATGACGATGACAAAGAGGGGTTGAAAATCGTCTGCCCTGGTGGAGACTGACGGCAAATAGAGCGCTCAGCAAGAGCAATAAATACTGAAAGGCGGAGAACATGGTAGGTGGTTACAGCAAAAAGTCTGTGGAGGTGCAGCTTTCAAGGCTCAGCTTCTGACGGAGCATCGCCTCAGGGAAGGCCTTGCGCAAAAGACGGAAGCCGCGTCAAATGGCTTTTATTCGTACACACATTCTGAAGATGCGTGCAGAGAAAAAATAAGAGCTATATTGGAAGAACTTGTGGAACAACCACCGATGACGCGATAAAAGCCAACCGGCTTCAATTTTTACTGGGGGTTCACACAGGAGACGGCGTGAACACGGCCCTATCAAAGTTGGAAGGGTCCAGAGCTCCCAGTAAAATGAGAAAGATACTTGTCACTGAAGAAAAGTGTAATAAGGTACCAGATTTGCTAAACCATGAAAGTGTGCAGCAACCAACGGCATCCATCCGGGCGTCGTTTGACCACTGGCGACAATTCTACACTGCTCCTGTAGCAGCTCACCTAAGCCCCTAAAATGGGCGGAGGATTCTACATGAGCGACGGTTAGCCACTGCTGTCGTTATTGATAAGGTGGGCTCGAGAATTAAGTTAGAAAACCGCAGGCCGACGAACCTCACGAGTACGTTTGGGAAGTGCCTGGAAGGTTTTATTGAGGATGAGATTTTGATGTATCTGGTTGGAAACCACCCTTTCAGCCCTGCACAAAAAGGTTCCAGAGAGTGTTTTTACACCCACCCCTTTGTATTATATGGGCGAGGTCACGAGAACTTCGAACGAATGCAGGAAACTCTGGCAACACTACACCAATTTCAGCCTTCTATTCACCATGTCACCATTGTCTCGTCCACAAGTTAGGGAGGTTTGATACCTCCAACTAAGTAGCTGAATGGGCACAGTATTTCTTATGAAACGGGGATTTAAGTTCAAGGTTGGAAACCCGCATCTTGAGATAGCCACGGACTGCCGTGTTACTGTTCAGGGATCCGTCCCAGGTCCCGTCCTTTGCTTACGGAACGCAGAATACCTCGTGACTAGCCCACAATGTCACTGAAGAAAAGTGTAATAAGGTACCAGATTTGCTAAACCATGAAAGTGTGCAGCAACCAACGGCATCCATCCGGGCGTCGTTTGACCACTGGCGACAATTCTACACTGCTCCTGTAGCAGCTCACCTAAGCCCCTAAAATGGGCGGAGGNGCAAATGTAGGGACTGAACAAAAGAATTCGGTTGACAGTCAGTGCCAAAGAACTGCCCCCAAACCTTATTGTTGCTTGTTCGAAGGTGCCACCCGATACGAACGGTGGAACGAAGACATCCGTGGTCAAATACCTGAAGTCGGTTCACGTCTTCTACCCAGAGTGGTCAAGGTTCGTCGCCGTAAATTAGCACAGCCCTCACTGTTGTCTGATACACGTGACCATCAAGCATCAGAGAGACACCCCCTTTCGCCATAGGTGCCTTCAGATTGACGCTTGATGGTTGAAACTCTCTGTCACAGGGTGGTCGGTTACTGGAATGACATTACGCCAGTTGTCGATTATAATCGTTCCAGACTGCAACTGAAGACGTTATCTGCTTTGTATGAGTCGTAGGTGAATGATAAGCTCCTACCTGTCCCTGTATCCACCAACGCTTACCAATTATTCACGGAAAAACTGGTGTAAGACATTTTTCTCTAGATACAGCGTTAATGTAAGGAAAATTGCCCCTACATCGACAATGTATCTAGAGATAAGCAGTGCCACACCATTTTTTTCTTTTGAGTGGTTTCAGAGATGAATACACAGGTTTGATGCTGGGGGGCAAAGTAACAAGGTTCCAGTCAGATTATCTGTTACGCTATCCCGCGAGCGCTCGTTAACCAGAAAGAGTCACCGAAAACGGCGTAGCGCCGCTCTTGGAGATTAGAGCATGTACAAAGAACACAGTAAGGTTTCGGAACCATCAATTTTTTAAGGCAATCAGTAGAGGTAGAAATAATGGCCTCAGAAGGGAGGTAGCACTAGTGATTGATTATCCTCTAAGGAGGAAATGCTCTCTGGAGATGGTGTGGGGACGAGACTTGTAGAGCTCCTTAATATGACTCTGTCGACCACTATCAACCTCTAGGATAAAGAACAATTCAGCTAGTGTGTAAAAACTAAGTTACCGCGAAGTCTGCCAAATTCAAGCAACTAAATCTTTAGAATTTTGAGTCGCAACCCATAAGTCACATGCTGCAGACTAGTGACCACTTTGGTAGCCACCCGTTGAACATGCTTAGCAATGAGTATGCCATTCTTCAAGCTAGCACACACGGCGTGATTGATGTACCCCAGTGATGGTCCTGTACAAACACCACCAAGTGTCTGAAATGCTCTCTTATTCAGGCGCAAGGAGGTTTGTTTTATTACTGTAAGAGTAGCGGACCTCTTTTTGGGACAAATTCATGGTGGTGTGCAAAAGATAAGTTAGGTGACACCCAGGTGCCCAGATCCTTCGTCAGGTCAATTTTCGTGATATCCACTGTTCTGAGTGTACTATGAAGCACGAAAGAATTGCCAGAGTCTCCATGGAGTGTAATGTATGCTCTTATACTGTCGATTAAGAGGAGACTTCGATCGTCCGACCACCACCTGATCGCGGCAAGAACTACTTGTAGTGCATTGGGGTCACTGGCATTCCAAATATTTAGATCGTCGGTGCAGAGAGGAATGTTGCTAGGACCACTGTATGAAAGGTCGTTGAGGTAAATAAGAAACAGGAGGTATCCGAGCACATACTCTTGAATAGTCTCTGCAGAATTCAGGGGGGCGGAAGAAAGGTCTGATTCAGTTTTGACTCTGAAAGTCTTGCTATTAAGAAAAGGAGGCAATCCGGCAGAGGACCAAGCTTCCAGCTTGTGCTTGAGAGAACCACGTCGAACACGGTCGAAGGCCTTAGCGAAATCGAGATGAGGCCGTTGTCTCTTTTCACCATCAGACTACGCATAAAAATCAACATTCGGTACGCCTGCTCAATTGGGAAAGCAGCCACGCCACGTATAAGAAATGAGACCGTTCTCCAGGAAAAGCATTGAGTTGCGGCGTTTTACCGCTCCCTCTTTGCATTCCCTTCTACGTTTGGATAGCCCGAAAGTGTGTGCAGAACAGTGGCTGCTGAGTACTTCTCAACAAGAACTGTCTGAATCGGATAACTTTCGAGGTAATGTGTGGCGTTCGGACAGTTGTGGTTGCGCGTAACTTTGCACTCGTTACCATTAGAGTTCAGTTGTTTCACCTGGGATCAACCAAGTAGAATGTTATCCTTCTACGGGATAAGAGAATCGTTGGCAGTGTTCATGGCACAAAATATTTGGACGTCATCAGCAGGCGGTACTAACGGCAGATGACCGAAAATGAAAGGCCGTCGTTAGACATCAGAAGTAGAAGCGGGCCAGGGGTTCAACTCTGAATTACTCCACTGAGTCTAGGACTGCGGGTAGATGATGCGCTGTTTACGTGAAATATTTGCGGACGATCGACGAGAAGTAACTCAAGTCACCGGTTGGGGTTGCCCTGTACCCCATATCCGAAAAGCTCGCCCATTAAATCAACGCGGTTCACACAATCAAATGCCTTGGCAGAAACGGTGTGTACGACATCACTGCGACTGCCTTCATTAACTATTTTGTTCCACTTATCAGTGGCTACTGGCACATTTGTAGTGCACGAACGGCTATAATGAAACCCTTGATATATAGTGGAGAAGATATCATGGAGGATGTGATAATTATAAAGCGAGCCGCACGGGAACGCCTCTGGAATTTTCGAGATGCTCTGTACCGAAGCGAACGGCCTTTAACCACCGAGATAACGACGCCCACCGCCCTTAAAAATGAGAGTGATGTTTGTGAGTGCCTTGCTGCTGAGCGCCGTCTCGTATGAGACAGATTTCGTAAAAAATAAGTTTGGTGGATCGGCGAGCTATTTAACCGCTTCGGGCAAGTCCTTGGAATACAAACCGTCTGGGCTAAGGCAGGCGTTCTCAGAGAACCCGAATTTTGCCAACACTACCCTGGAGGTAGTATCCACATTGCAAGTGCCATCAGTGCCGAGACCGGCCTTAGAAACGGATGGCGACCGTGCAGAAATGCTGATGTGAAACTCGGTGGGCACATCGGCGGCTTTGATATCAGAGCTAATACGGCCTGGCTAGCCTAGAACTCAAGGAACCCCGGCTTTTGCCTTACAGGGTGGGGTCACAAAGCAGGACAGCATATTTGGATTAGCAACAAAGCGCCTCCTGAGACATTTTTAATGGCAAAGTAGGTCATGTCGGATTGGTGGTGTACACCAATTTCTTAAGGCAGCATATATTTTTTGATCGAATCCGGACTCCGATGCTGGATAACATGTTTAATCACACCGCTTCATCAGGATTAGTTCGAGTTTGCGAGAGTGTGGTTGATTAAGAGCTTGTTCCGTTTGATGCCTGGCTATGAAGTAGTGTCACCAACGGCTGCGAGAAGAACGGTGATCAACCTTATGCAGAGTTTATCAGCGGATTGAGTGATGGTGAAGTTCACACAAACGTGCATTTCTAAACTCTACAGTTTCTTCACACCCACTTTCCAAAAGGTTTGCGATTACAACCCGCTCATCCAGTCAGGCGCGTCAACTAAGACAACTGCATGGTCACTTAGTCCGCCTACTGCGATGGGTTTGCGGTTACCAGCTGTCAACGCTTCGGTAATGAATACGTGGTTCAGCTGTGATGGGTTACGGCCAGTACGTAACCGAGTGAAACTAGAGATGTACTGTGGGCAGCCTAGTACCTCGATTATGTGAAAAAACCGTGTAGTGGAAATCTCCGGTGCCTGCGCATAATAAAGCCGGAAAGTTAGCTTTAGGTAAGCAGGAATCGCCTATTCAGAGGATGTGAAGAAAGACTGAAGTGGATATAACGTTACAACCCTAATAGTAGGAGGCCATCTTTCGAGTTATTGGAAGGTGGAAGACAAGAAGATACCACTACAAGCCGACGATTGGAAACAATTGAGCGACTTGAGCGCGAGAGGGTTTCTAGAATCGCAGCATGTACTAAATTATTATACCTAAAAGCCTAAGGAGAAATTTAGACATTATGGGCTTTCATTCCTACCCTATCTCCCGTCCTGTCGAGGCGAAAACAAGCCATATTCTCTAAGGCAAGCTCAGAATCTAGATAGGAAGTGCTACACCACGATTACCTCAGAGCAGCAATCCGGGGCTTTGCAAAAGAGGAAAGTCCACGGGGCCTCGACAATTTACTTATTAAAGTAAGCGCATTTGTATACATGCACTGCGCATAGTGAATGGCAAACCAGTGTACATCATTCTGAGGTGGTGGGTGAGATAGTTGATTCGTAGTGAAATGACAGTGAAGGTAACTGACTTCGTAACAGCCGGCTGTAGTAAGTTTTCTGTAATCACTATACACTCAGTGAGCATCACAAAGCGACTGGTTCACGTGCGATGACTGGCTTTCAGCAAATTCCATTATTCTTTGAAGCTGCCGGGATAAAGCGGAATCTCGCCAGGGGTGTAGTGACGTTCTTGGCGGAACCGCTGCAGTATGTGATGCTATCCCTTGCTAGCTGAAAGCAATTTTGAGGAGTCGTGGTCGAGTTCTGCCCGGCTTGCTCTAAGGGTACGGGATGCGGTGAACGCTTTCCACCTGGACGTTAGTGTATTCAAGTATAGCCCGCAAAAGTCGCCACTGACTCTTGTCTTTTTTCCGGTAGTCGTTAAAGGAGTCGAAAACGCTCCCAACGATACCGTTAAGAGTTCCATCAAACTTTCTCCCAACGATCCTTTGCCAGCAGTCAATCCCATGGTATATCCTGGCGCACCCGGGCGCCTAATTCACTGAGCAGTTTGTGCCATTCACGTTACCCACCTTAGTGAATAAGGCCAGTGGATCATTGGATTTTGCTTTCATTGCATGGGGTGGGGTGCCAAAGAACTGGCAGCCCGTCCGGCGGTCCTACAATATACATAAACAATGTGGATGCAGTCGAGCCCTGTTGTTGTCAGCATTTTGTAAACCTCAGTAGGCACGTCTAACCATTAGTGTGGAACCACGTGTCGCTCAGCAGATATTGCGTAGCACGGTCCCTCGTACAAGCAAACCTCACACAGGACCCACAGCCAGACCTTTTTCATCAGAATGGACTGTCACTTTTTCCGTTCCTACCGGTGGACGAGGCATGTGGAGCCTCATCATTGGAATCAATAACACAAAGGGTATTTTGCGCACTCAATTACTGCGATGACAAGCAAATAATGGCACTGAGAATATACATACAGTAGTCAAGTCTGTGTGGTAGGAGTTGTCATCAAACCATCAAATCTGAAATTACGCTTATCGGCAAATTGAAGAACACTCGGGTATACCAAGGAAGCTCTATGAATCACCACGCAACAAAGGAATACGAAGATAGTATTTACCACTTCCACAATATATTCACTGGCTTATTGCTGTGCTGGAAATATAATGCTTGTTTAGTACCTCCGCCTCAAGGTATCCCGATAACAATCAGCGGCATGTGATGTATGGTATTATGATAGATTTGATCTCAGTTTGACAGTCAGTTTGTTGTCCGTGGGCTTCGATCACGTGGACTGCTGAAGCGTTCAAAGTGTGTGGGGTGTGCTGAGTGTTGGAACAACCATCACTAGTCAAGCGCTTAGGAGGGTTGCGTCTTTTTGTTGCGTAGCAGTGCAGTGGTAGGATGGACGACTATACGGATAAGGAAGGCGGGAATGGGAGAAGGGAAGTACAAGATTGGATGGAAGTGACAAAAATAAAGGTAAATGGGGCTAATACCCGACTACAAATGGCCATCTTTGGATAATCCATTCATCTAGTTGCTTCTAGAGTGCATCGACTGACAGTGCCGGGACAGTTATCGCTAACAGTGCCTTCCATATCAAGCACTCGGACAGCAAACCCATGCCGCCTACATAACAGGCTACTACGTGGTATAGACTCATTGCACTGCAGGCTCTTCATACACACCTTATCGGCGAATATGGAAAGGTTTCTGCTGGGTTGACTTGGGAGGCATAGGATTTTGTTTGTCGGTATAAGGTCGCTTCTCAAGGGCCTGTAGACTGGGTGAATACTTCCAGTCTTGACGAATGGTCCTCATACGACAACGCAGATAAACGCTCAACCCTGTAAGTGATCCCCTTTATTTAACCTCTGGGGCGGTTTCGCCTTTCTTCTAGCACCGTCTCGACGCTGTAAGTGTGTGAAGAAGTATCTAATGGGAAACTTCCGAAAACACAGTTGGGTATTGCTAGCCTGCTAACGGCTTTCCTTGCCAGAAGCATGATGTTACCACTGGGGTAGAGGTTCGATGCAGCAACGGTAACTAGGTTGTGCTCCTGGTGGACTGTGGCTAGGGTAGCGCCGCCGATGCCCTATGCTCCAGTATTGCGATGACTAACGTGCACTGTCCTCAACTTAAACGTGTTAGAGGGCACATAATTTTCCACGGATTAGATATTCAAAACACACAGGTCCCTTTGGAAGCCTTCTGCGCTTTCAGCGCTTTGTAAAAATGCCAGAGCTTCGTACCATTGGCATTCATCACAAACAAAAGGGCTAATTACATCTGGGCGGTCGTTTGCTTAGACTGAAGATAACAGAGAACCCGGTATGGTGCCCTGTAGCACAACAGTCTTACCGTTGAGTGGCCTGAGTGTCTCGTCATTACCGGTAATTTTGTACGTGCGGTGAGATATGTAATGTTTGGGAAGCAAACAGATCACACTGCATAAGCCCATATTATTCGGCTTGTCCCGCAGTATACTTTGCTCGACTTTATCGAACACCTTTGTGAAACCTAAAAACACAGCGTTAACTGGGAGGCGTTTTCCGGCAGCTTTTAGCCACGAGTCAGCGACAGTAAGTGGGTTGGTCGTGCGTTATTAGCCGCTTCTGAAGCCGTGCAGCTCTGAAGCCAACACCGAGAGAGTATTCAGATGATCAACTACGAAATCGTCTTCTACGCTCCCCGTCACTGTTGACATGCTAGGTTGCAGAGCAGTCAGTCTGAAGTTACTGGCGTTCATTTTGTCCTCGTCCTTGTAGATGAGAGAGATAGCGCCGTGCTTTCATTAGGCACACACACATTGGCTTCAGTACAAAAGATAAACTAGCTGGAGGGATTTACATGCGCGAGTCTGAAACCACTTGGAACGATGGCGCAATATCTAAGGTTTGTAGTGGCCCATCTGATGGTATGGTGCATTCTTTCATCCCATTCCGTGGTTATGGATGGTGCACGATTAATGGCGTCGAAGATGACTGGTAATGAGTGATGTATCTCAACATTTGTACTTGGGGAGTCATCGAGTGAAAGGGGAGTTAATTCGTTGTTTAGGGTCACGCGTGGTCAAACGCCGACACAGATTGCTACAACTTCCCTCTTGCTGGCCACCCAAACTGTTGGAGAAAGTATATTTTTCCTTGAGATAGTTTATTTTTGGACACATCCCCGAAAAACAATCTGCGAATTCGAATTTTACCTCTTCGCACCATAACGTGCTAATACTTAATTTTGGTGCACTTCTATCCTCTGTTTCCAACTGGCCCATCCCACTTTCGGTGTGTTAACCCAGATAATATTCCTCAAGGCTGTTCAAAAACTATATATACACAGACGCTGGTCCGTCACAGTGCCTTTTCTTTGGCAACAAGTACACATGCTACCGATGTTCGCGGTCTTCTGTGTCCTTCTGAGGTTTTTGTATCGTTGCGCTGTGTTATGTGTCCGTGTTTCGTATGTCCGTGCACTAGCCATGTCTCGCTGCCGTTGACCAGCAGTCATGACAAAAAGCATGAAATATAAATTAACCAAGATGGCTTATCTCACGATCGGCTAAGTCCGGTGTTAGTCATTTCTCCACCAAACCTGTGATAATGGGCTCCCTTAAATGGACGAGCTGTCGTCATTTCTTCATTTTGTTCTTCAGGGAAACAACATTAGGAAATATACACCGGCGGCCAGATATTTGTATCCGCACACCCTTATCTGGGTCGTGTCCACCTTCAGATATGTAACGGGACTGCGAGGACCAGACCAAACTTTTTGAGGTCAGCCGTACCAAGTTGCCCGGATAGGCAAGAGGCGGTGGGCTACTGATGATCTCCTGTATCTGGGCTATCTTCACCGCACTTGTCGCCGAATGACGTATATTAATAACAGACGTTACACTTTCAGACCTTGGCTTGTGTGCATGGAATCGGAGCTCAAGTGGGGAGTTGTTTCACAGCCACTACCTCTGAAGAGCAATATGAAACATATCTCTTATGAGGAGGGTGATTCTCAATAGCTTGAGGGCTGGGGTGAAACTCGTATATGCCGGGTGCAAGGAACTTTGAATAGCCCATGCAGGTTCAGTATGGCTCTAATAAACTCGCACTGATTGATGCCGTGCTTGCCAACAAGCGACTCCTCTGAATCTTCCCCTACGACGCTTGCAACGAAACCGAACTTTTGATCACATTGATAAATTTTGAGGTTGTAATGTACTGCTTGCCGAGTCTCCCTAGCCTTCCACGGGAGGTCAGGTTTTGCTGTCACGCAAGAATCGTTTAGTGCGGGCAGGAAAAATGCCGTTAAAAGAGAGTCTCTCAAATCTCCACCTGGTCAAGCGCGACACAAACTGGACGAGGGCTCCTGTCCTTATAAGATGCATGGGGCCTTCGTAGTGTGGGTTTATCTCTCGTGCCTAGCTCGAGTAGATCGTTAGGAGATCTCAAGTGCAACTGATTATCCGCTACTTTCCGGCAGAGCAATGTATTTTCGCTTTCTGCGGCATTGTAAATAGTGGGATTACGTCTAGCGAACTTGGAAAAGTTGTCACGCCTAAGCGTGTTTCTGCTTTGCTTTTTGAGCTAGGAGAGCGTTGTGCGACGATACCATTTGACCGACGGCTTATACCCACTCAGGTTCTCACTGATAGAAAACCTGAGCTTACCAGCTGGCTGAAAATCAGTCACTACGTTCAACAGGCTCCGGCTTTGTGTGTTACGTTGCAGCTGGTGTACCGGCTAATCCGGAGGACGAAGGGTCTTAGACACGTGCATCTAGAGTAAGGTCGAGTGACTTTGTCGTATCGCAGATTCATGCTGTAGAAGATGAGAAACTGACTGGGTTTTCCTGAGTGATGTGTAATGACCTGACCAGTTAAATAATAGGAGTGATCAAAAATATGACAGCATCGAAGGAAAGCTGTGACGTTGACGGACAGGTACAAAAGGTATGCGCACAAATGAAACGGGAAAGTATCATTAAAAAATAAAACAACTCACTGACAAGCTGATGTCCGCTAGATTGAACAGGTGACCAAACACGAAATAGGGGCGGCAACAGAGAATAGTTTAGGATGACGTCTGATGAATAGATCCACATGCGGCGTAAGATAACAAACGGTGAGTGTTGGTGGTCCGAGAATTATACAGTGTAATAAGCCTCACCACTCAATTTCATCAGCAACCAAAAATCCACCAAAAAGAGGAGACTGCGACGGTGGCGGAATGCCCGTTAATTTTTGTTGCCAGTCGAATTTAAGAATGCTAGTGGTGCTTCCGACCAAGCGTACAGATAAAGCTAGCAAAACAATGTGTATAAAACGTATAAAAACTACTCACAGAGTGTAACCACGAACTGTGGCCACCATTACATTCTCCCACCAGAGTGTCTTTGGGTGTGCAAAAGATCATCAGTAAAGTGAAAGCGAACCAAGCGCTTCTAATTCACATTATGTACCGCGGTCCCTCACGTTTTGGCCAGTGTACAGACCGTCCTCACCTTGTAGTTCGCTGTTCAACAGAACAAGAGGACTGATCTGCAGGTGGATATAATACTGCCTGTGGGGGAACGTGTTTCCAGTCAGTGTTGGATCAGTTGCGACACAAGTCTGTTCTGCGTAAACTGATTTCAGTCGATTTCGGCACGCAAAACGAACCGTGGAAGGTCCGCCTCCTCCTACGCAAACTCAGCACTGTTGAGCACAAGAATTACGTCAGTTTTATCCTCCTAAAGAACTCACGCGACAACTCTTTCTAGGAAACGGTTGAGACGTTGCGGTCCATTTTCGGTGACAGATCTTCCTTGTTCAACACAAGGTACCAGTGTCTAAAACTGGTCAAGTCAGACGACAACGACTACGTCACCTATGCTGCTGTGGTCAATCGCGAATATCAACGCTTCAAGCTTGGTTCGCTTACCGAGGATCAATTCAAATGTCTGGTGTGCTTCTGCGGTTTTCAATCTTCAAAAGACGCAGATATCCGTATTTGTTTGCTGAGTAAGACCGAGCAGCATCCCTCAACGATGCTTTAGGCACTCATCACCGAGTGCCATCGTCAGGTCAACCTCAAAATCTCATAAACCTGTCCCAGCAAACGTTCATACATGGCGTGTCAACTGGAATTCTTCAATCATGTTACAATATCTGCTGATTCAGGGAATGCAGTTATTATTATACTCCTGGATACGCAAAAAGCTTTTGATCGTGTGCCTCATAAGCGTCTCCTGATCAAAATAGCATCTTTCGGCATACTTGACCCATTACTCAGCTGGTTTGCTTCATACCTTGTGGACCGCACACAAACAGGGAAAATAAGATATAACAGCTCAATGTCCAGAGCAGTCACCAGCGGAGTGATTCAAGGAAGCGTCCTGGTACTGTTGCTCTTTCAATTGTATATAGATGATATGTGTAAAATTATCAAACATGGCAAACTGTTCCTATTCGTTGATGACATCAAACTCGTCTATACTTTTCCTACTGGCTATCTCAATTCTTCTTCCGGAAATATACGAAAGGACATCATGTGATTAGAGTCTTGGTGTCAAACCTGGCTGATGAAATTCTCAGCACAAATCCACCATTGTCTTACACGGTTGTTATATACCAGAGGACTTTATAAAGCTCGATGGTCATGCTATTTCAACTGCCAACTCAGTCGGTGACCTAGGTATACGTTACTCAAAGTCATTCAATTATGCTGAACATATATCTTTCCTAGTCGCTAAAGCTTGACGGACAACTGGACACATTAAGCACTCATTCTTCCTTCCTGCAGCGCGACTGCACCTTTATAAGCTGTGCGTACGACCCCAACTTGAGTACTGCACGTTCATATATGGTCACTTGCGCAAGTCTGATAGGCTAGCTCTGGGAAGTCTCCAACGTGCATTTACGAAAGATTTAGTGGGTTATCCATCTTCTTCGAACTACAGAGAACGCTGTCAGACGTTTAAACGGAATCCTCTTTGACTACGGCGTCTCAATCTAAACCTTGCGTTTATGTATAATCTAGTTTATAGCGATAAATTCACTGTCAAACTTGCGATTCGCCTTCAGCATAGCTCAAATTACATCAGGAACAAAGAGTTCACTTTGACTACTCTTAAATCCCCTAGAAAACTCCGTTCAAAATTTCCTAGTGAAATATACGTACATTTGGAACAAACTCCCACATACAATTAGAACCAGTAAGAATATACATCGATTCAATGGAAGCTTAGAAACTTTCCTAACATTAAAGAACGTCATGTTGATTTTCAAACTCCGCCTGCCTGAAGACGATATCTTCGAAAACGGACCTAATAACATCTAACCATCTGATCTAATCTAATAATAACGGAGGGTGAATCTATACATGATGTAACGCCACACACCCACACTTCGAACTGATCAAAGATATCAATTAAGCCATTCGAGAAATTCCTCTTTTCGAAACATATTATTTCTCTAGCAGAGTGGATCTTGTACACAGCTCTGTCGGAACATTGCACCTGCATAACAAAACTACAGCCAACATATGACATCTTAAACATCCCCGTCAGTAGTAACCAAACCATCCTGGTACTCTTAATCCATACTCAACGATAATCAGCTCTGTATAGCTGTGAACCACTACGCAATAGCTGTGCAAGTTAAAACCGTTTAGAGTATATATATAACTTAACCTGTTTGCCTCATATGATTACATATAAATACGTGCCTCTTCCTATTCTACAGACCACCTGATAATATTTCCGTGATGCTAAATATCTTTCCATTCTACATAACGGCCGTGCATACTAAATCGACATCGGAATTCGGCTGTAGTCATATACTAGGATAATCTGTGAATCGATCACTTCTCGCGTTATACGACAACAATTATTTGTTAGAGGTATATATTTTATTAACTAGCAAAATAAATTATGAATTCTTATAAAAGATTTAGCCAGAGAATTCCAGATTCCATTATTCGTCATACTTCACGTGACCATTTTACGTTCTTCTGCTTATCACGTAATGTTGCCTTCCATTCTTGATTCCACGATAAATTCTAACGCTAGACAACATTCCATAACGTCCAAAAAATCAAAATCCTGTACTGGTTGGACAATTCGTGAAATTCCGTCGATATGAAGATATAATGGAGTCCAGTCCAAAAGATCGTCCATTTCTCCGGAAAAATTGCAACCCACCTGTCTTTCTTTGTCTTTCCAAAAGTTTCCACATATTTTTCCGAGGCCATCTACATCAGCTAATAGCGGAATTCTTAAACTGTTCATTTTCTTCATCCTGAAAAATCAAATTTCCTGGCATGACCTTAAACGTATGACCGACGTTAACCTTGTGAAGCAACAATTGATGTAAAACTCAACATTTTTCATCGAATATTGAATATTTTGATAACTATCATTTCAGAAGCAAGTAAGCCATTTGCTTTTTCACAAACTAGAGTTTTCCTTTATTATTTTGTCCGCTTTATTACTCTATTTCCATAATTGGTGTGTTGTACAATTAACAATTTTGTGTACGGTATGTGGTTCACGTTAAAATGTGTATACTGATCACGCTTATCTGAGCGTGTTTCTCACAGATGGATTGAGAAATGTACCGTTATTATTACAAACACGACGCCGCAATGGTCGAACGCGGCGTTTGTGCCGTACACGCGGCGCGCTGCAGTTCATCCGCACACGGTACGGGCAACGGTGCGCCAGCCCAGAATCTCTTACAGCATCCCGGTCCTGGTTCACTTATCGCAGGACTTGGCCAGCACCTTTCGCGTTCATACGCCAAAAGGTCACCTACTTCCCCGTGCAAGCATTGCGGCGCCTGGTGCTTTCAACATGACTGTCCTCTCAGACTCCGCGGTTGCCCTCAGTGTAAGAAACTGGGACACAAGGACGAATTCTGTCAATCCCGGCACATTGACGGTGGTCCCCCTACCTGCAAGCTACGGTACAAACTCAATTTCAGCTAGAGACTCAGACCCAAATCAATTGGCAGATTCACGAGTCTGTTGACCACCTGTCAAGTCAATGCTCCCGTTAGACGGAAGTTCGTATCGGTCGGGATATGTGGCTTTCCAGTTCATTTGCAGTTGGACACTACATCGGACATTACAGTCATTACGGAGAATCTCTGGAGAACGCTTGGCCGACCTTTAATTAAACGGACGTCTCAATCCACCACGAGCTTCCATGGCGGCCTTTTGCAACTGACTGGCCAATTGCACTGTTGTGTCACATTGCGAGGCACAACTATTAACGGCTCCTGCTACGTCTCTTGTTCGAATCTCAATTTGCTCGGGCTGATTGGATGGAACAACTTGACCTGGTCGATTTTCCAATTCGAGCATCATGCAAACAGGTGCGGTCCTCCGCTGTGCCATTCGACGCGACTACTAAAATCGTCCGACGGTTCGCAGAAGTTTTTCAGGAAGGTCTGAGACTGTGCTATAGGACCCGAGAAATCCTTCATCTATCTCCAGGATTTCAACCGGTTTTTCGCCCGAAGAGACCAGTACCGTGTGCAGCTTCGACACTTGTGGACGCAGAGCTCAAACGACTTGAGGAACAGGGTGTCCTCATTCCTGTGTCGTTTTCCGTTTGGGCCGCTCCAATTGTCGTAGTCAAAAAAGCCAGTGGGTCCATTCGCATCTGTGCCAATTTCTCAATTGGACTGAATTCTGCTTTGGAACCGAACTCCCATTCACTTTCGGCACCAGACAATATATGCGCAACCCTCAATGATGGAGAGTGTTTCACCAAATTGGATCTTGCTGACGCTTATCTACAAATCAAGGTCGCACCTGAGTCCAGGAATTTGATCACTATCAACACCCACCATGGGTTATTTCAAAATACCAGATTGCAGTTTGGTATTAAGACGTCCCTAGCAATTTTCCATCAAGCGATGGATACGCTTCTCGCTGATATCTTCGGATCATTTGCGTAATTGGCCGACACCCTGATTTTCGGACGTACCCCCAGAAGACTTGCAAAATCGAATTCATTTTGTCGTTGAGCGTATCCAGGAATACGGTTTTCTGAAACCCCCTCCTGCGTCAAAAATGGTCCAAAAAAGTGTCATTCCGATGGCCCTCCCCCTGGCTACATCGGAGCCATTTCGTCCTATACTCTCTTCCCATCTACAACTTTATCCAAATTTTCGAGGGTGCAAAACCGCAAATAACCCTCCAGAAGCTCTGAAAGCAGGAGCGGTCCAAAAGTCATCGACCTTGGGCTAAGAGAAGCGGACGAAGCGTCCCACAGGGACGCACACTTATGCCCAGTCTGTGATGAAACGGCCACCACCCCCCAAGAGGGCTCACAGAACTACGCCGCCAGTTACACAACCCCCCACTACTGAGGCTGCTTTCCCAAGCTTTCCCTCATGCACTTCTGTCTCTTTTTGCACCCAGCCAAACGAAGAAGTAGCCTTAAAGTGCGTGTACACCAACTGTCTGAGCCTTCTGAACAAACTACCAGAAATCAGACAGCTGGTCCACGACACTAGCCCTCACATTCTTGCATTAACAGAGACCTGGCTTTCCGCGGATATCAGTGATAATGAACTGCATGTCCCTGGTTACTCTTTATACCGGACGGACTCCTCCCGTGGACGCATGGGAGGCTGCGCCGTTTTCCTAAGCCAGAAGCTCCCAGTGCCAGCTGTCGTAGGGGAATTTACCTTCCCAGAGAAATGCGACACGCTCTGGATTAAACTCCAACTTCGCAAACGTGACACGCTTCTTACCGGTGTTGTGTACCGCTCGCCGTCATGCAGTGCATCCGACGACGAAGCCATCCTTGCTACCTTAGACAGACTCACGTCTGCCCAGCGTTTCTCCCATCTTCTTATTATGGGTGACTTCAACGCACCCAAACTCAACTCTATGGCGGCTTCTCATGAGGACTGTGGCTGCGGGTTCTCGAAGTCCTTGGCAATGTTGATCCATGAGAAAGCCTGGACACAGCATGTCGATCTACCTACAAGGCACCGTCCAGGACAGACACCCTCCTTGCTCGATCTGGTCATTACGAACGAGGCTCACCTGGTAGATAGGGTGGTCATCAAACCGCCGCTAGGGCATAGTGACCATATGCTACTAAACTTTGACTTTATCTGTTACTGGCTCCAAAACGCTGTAACAAAGACTTCATTCCGAAACTTCCAAAACGCAGACTTTAACGCACTAAGGACGTTCTTAAGCACACTCAGCCTCACATCCGACTCAGTGAACTTGAACTACCTTTCCTTTAAAGCTGCCATTCACGAAGCCGATGAGGCATTTGTTCCTCGAAAACTATTGAAGTTCTCCTCTCGTGCACCGCTTCCGCGGAACATACGCCGCCTTCTTGAATTACGTTCTCGTCTATTCTCTAAACAGAAGCTAACGGATAGGCCAGAGGATCTAGAGGCCTTTCGCTCTGTACGAAACAGGTGCAAGCGGGAAATCCGGCAACACACCCAACACGTACAGTCGAAAATCCTACAAATAGCTCACGAGAATAAGAATTTTCTTTTCAAGTATATACGACGCCAGAGAAAAACTAAGCCCTCAGCGCTTTCTCTGCGGCTTCCCGACGGGGAAACCTCCTCCAACCCCCAAGTGGTTGCCGAGATGTTCAGGGAATACTACTCATCAGTCTACAATGTGGATCTGCCAAACTGGCATCCAATTCTCCCGCAGAGGCACTTCCAACAACCCATCCTGACAGCTGACTTTTCTGTGTCTGACGTTCAGGACCTCTTGCTTAAGATCAATCCTTATAGTGCCATGGGACCAGACAAGATCCATCCCCGGATCCTCAAAGAAGCGGCCGTCAGTTTGGCGATGCCTCTCTTCGATCTGTTTAAACAGACACTTCGGACAGGCACTCTTCCGGAGGCATGGAAAGAGGCCAATGTCTCACCTATATTTAAAACAGGCGATCGTCATTCTCCTGCTAGTTATCGACCGATCAGCCTTACCAGCATCCCATGCAAGATAATGGAGCGACTGTTAAAACGCACTATCTTTAAGCATTTCTTCTCAAATAACCTCTTCTCTTCGACCCAGCATGGCTTTCTTCCTGAGCGGTCATGCATAACTAATATGTTAATCTTCATGGATAGCCTAACAGAGGCCAAAGACAATGGTCATATCTCGGACGCTATCTTCTTCGACTTTGCCAAAGCCTTCGACCGTGTCCCACACGGTCCTCTGCTGCATAAACTAGAAGCCTATGGGATCCAAGGAGAAGTTCTCCGCTGGATAACCTCCTTTCTTGGTAACAGGACTTTCAGAGTAAAAACCGGTTCAGGCCTTTCGTCCCCATCCCCAGTCTCTGTGGGGGTCCCTCAAGGATCGGTACTTGGTCCATTGTTGTTTCTTATTTACATCAATGATCTCCCCGATTTGATCTCTAGCAACGCTCTCCTTTATGCCGACGACTTAAAAATCTGGAACGCCTGTGACCCCAGTGCATTGCAGATTGACCTTGATCGTATTAAGTGCTGGTCAGAGGATTGGAGTCTCCCTCTAAACGACAGTAAGTGTGCGCACATGTCACTCGGAGGAGACTCTGGGAACCTATTCGTGATACATGGTGCACAAAGTGTAGTAGGTATCACGAAAGTAGACCTCAAAAAAGACCTAGGGATCTGGCTATCGTCTGGTTTGTCCTTCTCTTATCATCACCAGCTGGCCGCAAAAAGGGGTCTCATGACTCTCGGGATGATCAAACGAACCTTCCCCCGGATTGACAAGCGCGCCTTTCACACGCTTTACAGAGTCTACATAAGACCATTGCTCGAGTATGCCAATCAAGTCGTCTACACCGGTTTGAAGAAGGACATACTCGCCATTGAACGTGTCCAGCGAGTGGCCACCAAAATGGTCACTGGCTTGCGGCATCTATCCTACGAGTCTCGCCTTGAAATTCTCGATCTTTATCCACTTGAGTTTCGTAGACTCCGCGGCGACTTAATTCTTACACATTTTCTCTTTAGCACAGGACTTGTGCAACAATTCTTTACCCTAGTAAGTGATAACAGTCGAAGAGGCCACGACAAGAAGCTCTATAAGCTTCGACCTCGGACCTTCCTAAGACAACAGTTCTTCTCTTATAGGGTTATCAACTACTGGAACGACCTACCACTAGAGATTGTTAGCTGCTCTTCTAAAGACCGTCTCAAAGTGTTATTGGATTCCCACCTACTTAATAAACCGTTAAATTAATAATTTATCCTGTTTTGCTAGATTATTATTTTACTCTGTTCTTGGTACTTTTTGTAACCCCCAAGAGCGGTGCTACACCCCGTTTTCAACGACTGCCTTTCAGGTCAACAGAAAACCGCCGGACATCGAAACGAACAAACTGACTGGATCCGGTTAGATTGGGCCCCCAGCCTCGAACCCGTGTACAACTCGCTGAAATCGCTGAAAGATTGCGACCGGAGAAATCTCAATTCTTTCTTCAATCTATCAGACACCTGGGTTTCATTTATGATGCAGCCGGCCGCAATCCGGACCCTGAGAACATCCGAGCCATTTAGGAGATCCCGCCACCCAAGGGTGTCCCTTCACTTTGTTCCCTCCTTTGGTTGATCATCTACTATGGGGCTTTTTTATCCTCGACATATAACGCCCGGGCTTCGTTCAGTCATTTGCTGGAGAAGGATGCACTTTGGCACTGGTCTACCGACTGTGAGGCTGTAGTTGTTCAGCTGAAATCGATGATCAGCTCTGACCTGCTACTGACACACTGCAACCGCAAACTGTCAATCGTCATGGCAGCCGATGCTTCCAGTTAAGGTGTTGGCGCCGTTGTCCTCCACATGTTTTCTGACGGACTGGGGAGAGCGATTTTCCGTGCTTCCAGAACACTTACAGATGTTGAGAGTAACTACGGCCAGGTAGAAAGTAGGCTCTTTCATTGGTGTCCGCAGTGAAACGGTCCAACAAGCTGAACTATGGTCGAGCGTTCACAGTGCTAACTGATCACAAGCCCTTGCTCTCAATCTTTGACCCAATAAAGAGCGCACCGGTGCATTTCGCCAACCGAATTCAGCGCTTGGCCACCACTGCTCGGTTTTGACATTAGCACCCAACACAGAAAGACAAAGGATTTTGGACAAGCCGATGCTCTCTCCCGCCTCATTGGCAACTATCGACTGGTCAAAGAGAATGCGATGATAGCCACTGTGTCTATTTTATCAGACACTATCCGACTATTATCAGATGCCGTCTGCAACCTTCCGGTCACTCTGACTGACATTAAGCGGGCCACATGGGAAGACAAAGCCCTCCAACAAATCGCTTAGTACGTCCAAGGCTGTTGGCCTACCACGACTCGGACAGGAAACTTGCAACAGCTGCAACAACGCCGTGGGTCTCTCTCGTCGGTTCGAGGCTGCCTGATGTTTGCAAATCGTGTCATGGCTCCAGCCAGCCTTCGTCCGTTGGTCCTCCGTCAGTTTCAAGTGGGTCACTCAGGCACCAAACAATTGAAAGCGATCCGCCGCAGTTATGCTTACTAGCCTGGCATGGATCGACAAATTGAGGACATGGTCAAATATTATTTCAGTTGCCAACAGGCTGTTCTAAACCCAACTCTCCAGAAGCCGTTCCCATGGCCTCAACTGGAGCATCCTTGGTCGAGAGTTCACATCGACTTCACTGTTCCAGTAAACGGGGTATCTTATTTTGTCTTGGTGGTTGCAATTTCCAAAAGGCCTCAGGTCGTACCACTGACTTCACCAACGACGACTGCTTCTGTCAACACTTTTCAATGACTGTTCAGTCAGCATGTCCTAAAAGAAACCACTGTGTGTGTGACGAGGTTACCCAGTTCATGTCCGGTCAGTCCGGTGAACTCTGCCTACGCAATGCCATTGAACACGTTCGGTCACCCCCATGTCATCCGCAGTCCAATGGGCTCGCAAAAAGCTTCATCGACACACTAAAACGTGCACTGTTCAAACCACGTGGGGAAGAGGCGTCTGAAGAAACCTTACAACAATTCCTGTTTGTCTACCGGACGACAAGTTGCTGAGCAGTAAACAATCCCCTGTCGAAGCCCTCATGTGTCGTAAACTGCGAACCACGCTGACATCCATGATCCCAATAAAGCAATTACAACGGAAGCAATTTTCTCCGGACGAACAGGCCCCAATATCATTTCGATAATTTGCATACGCCGTTCATTATCGGTCTGATCACAACCAGTGAGTAGAAGGCGTGATAACAAAACGCCGGGGCAATGTGCCCTATGAGACTTCCGTGGTGGGGGACATTTGGGTCTGCCATCGCAATCAGCTCCGTCTACGCTACTGTGTCAATGAAGAACAACGTGACGACCAAGAAACCATGTCGTTTACTTACTCCTGGACACGTTCGAGCTACTTGAAGCGCCGCTGAGACAGGCCGTCAAAGACGTCGAACCCATCGACAACACCGGCCACCGACTGTCATTCACGACAACTCGAAGGAGACCAGCTACTACCATTCTTTGTGAAGTAGGTGTCAGGGAAGTCGCCAGTTCTCCGGAAATATTGTGCGACAAAGGCTTACAAAGTCCACCGGCGAGTGACCCTCATAGTTGGCACGGTCATGAGCCATTTCGCCTTCCAAACCTTGTGCAAAATCTCAGGTGCCTCGGCGCTCACATGCCCACATCCCACCCACGCGCATCACTGTACTGTTCGGCTCATCATTGGTCCATCTTTGATTTAACCTTCTGATTGGTCACAAACCCTTCAAATATGATCTGGTTTGTGGCCGTGTTTTCCTCAGAGTGAGGAACATGAGGGAACTCTGTCCAGAAACCAGTCTTCTCTCTGTGTCCATGCGTTAGCCTCGGGTGGTTGGGCTCTCCGGAAAGTCTAGAACTAATCGTGCATATTCCGTAGTCCGTTGTTCGTGACCGTTGACTGTCGTTCCGCTATACGTCGTTCCACTGACCATTGTTCCGTTATCTGTTTACATGGTCGTACGACAAGCGAACCAGTTACAAAAGACAGGGGCTCCATATTAACGAGGGAATTTTTCAGATCAATAGAGGTTTCTGCGCGGCAGCTGTGAGTAAGAGTGAGCGTGCCTCGTCTCTGAGCAGGTCGGTGAACGGCTGCGCTGACGGGTACATTTAGTAATAAAGGAGCAGCAAGAATTCACTGAACTGTTCGAACGATGTGGGCCCCGGGTAGACTACTATCTCCTGCACATCGTCGTGAAAAATTCAGTTCTCCTCGCGGATATACTGTGACCTAGGAGGGTTACGTACGGCAGCTCGAACGAGCAGTTAGCCAGCTGTATGGTCACAGCAGGGTGCAACAGACTGGAGGACAATGAATGCAAGTGCGTGCAATATTCTTCTTATGATGAGCTAGCCACCAAAGTATCATCCAATTACGGACAAATACCGTCCAGTCCAAGACATACGTCGTGAATAGAACGTCGGAGGGCCTGGGCAGCCTTGCTTAGACCGAGCGGCATGCATACACGTTCGAGGAGTTCGGATGGTGTTATGACTGTTGTCTTCGAGACGTATTCGTGGTCTGCAGGAATCTGCGTATAAACGTGTACTAGGTCGGTTTTGGCGAGTATCTGCTTGAATATGAGAAACGGGATACCTATCGAGACTGGTTGCGTTGTTCAATGCCCGAAAATCACCACACGGGCTCCAGTCGTTGTCAGTCTTTTTAGACACAATTTGCAAATACTAAGCCCATGGACTGTGGTAGAGACGGATAACATCGAGTTGAAGCAAATGCTCAAATTTGGCGCGAGCAATCTTGAGATCACGTAAACTAAGTGACGTGCATGACTTCGAACTGGCGCGATGTCAGTTTTTACTACTGGTAGTTCATTTTTGGGCCGGACCAATCGGGATAATTCGGGTGAATCTCTCACAAGGTTCGCAATCCACGCGGTCGGATAGCACCGGACTCATCGCGGTCGTGTGTGACGGTTTACCCAAAGCATTGAGTTTTGTTAATGTATCAGCCAGACGCAATCGGCGTGTCGGAGGAAATCGATACCAATAATATAGGAAGGAATGTGGTGCCAGATTTGAATTGCGAATTCATCACCGAGTGCAGGAGCTGAAAATTATCCGGAGGAAGTGAATGTCGTCGTTGGTAAACCGTCAATGTGTAAGTTTGAAATATCACTTGAATGAAGGTGGACGGAATATTCAGGAACGTAAAAAATATGCTTATTTTGTCGTGGAAAAATTTTTGTTTTGATCCGTAAACGATTTTCTCAAAGACGCCGAGATATTGCGCTAATTTATTATCAAAACAAGTTGTCGCGACAGCCGAAATTTTGTGATTCGGTGGATAGAATGAGTTAGCAACGAATGATTAATAAACGTGCACCGTGTGAGTTGTAGTTCATTTTCCGTGGACTTGTGCGTTCGATATTCCGTGGAATAGATGCCAACAGTTGATAGGTTCGAGTGTTTATGATCAGCCCCACGTGTAACTGAAAACCACGCAGATTTGGAGAGGCCGTGGGTTAGTAGATTAGGCTGCAGCTGATGACTTACAAACATGATGAGTGCACAAGTCGGCGTGAGCTGCTTCGACAGTACAGGAACAAGGAAATCGGCAAGTTCATGCAGATGCACGACCTCCGAGGAGATAGAATTTCATGTGCTTTCCAAAAATGGAAAAGTCGTTAAACATGAAGTGAAGCATTCTACTGCATGAAGCCTTCCATGGTGACTCGCTCCTCGGTCAGCCTATGTGCACTCCACGGTAACAACGCCAGGACGTGAAAATGATACTGTATTGCCGGAACAGGTTCATTATATGTGCATGTTATCATTATCTGAAATATTCCCTCCGAATTCCCGAAACCCCCTTGCTTTCGGTTCCGCTCCAATGGAAGTCATCTTCTTGCTGTGTATGCTGGTCTAAAGTAAAACGGTATGCGACATGGTAAGCGAGGTATCACTTACCGTTGCCAGTGACGTCCGTGTAGTCACTTGCCAACACTTTCACTCGGGCCTACTTGCGTGGGGGATCAACGCGAAACTCATCTTCAGAGGTGTCTTCAGTGATTAATGGAGCCGCACACAGTCTCTGTTTGTGTTTCAACGTCGAAGGTGGCACACTGTTTTAGGTCGATGCAAGTGAACCAGCGTAGTTAATGAAATCATCACGTACCTGGTGAGGAGGGTTGCAACTGCCCTATGCAGAAGGAGCAGTGCGATATACCAGTATTATTAATGCATTCCATGTGGAAACACAGCTGGGCCTTATCGCACCGACAGCCGTTCGTATTAGCGGGGTTACCGCAATGTCCACAGTACACCCCAGGGAGCACGCCCCTTGGGATGCTTCAACATCAACTGACTGGTGAACATTGCCTATGCTGACCACCTCCTGGTTGTCACAACCGTGGGTGCACTGCATCTCAAACTCTTGCATTATCCACTCGCTGTGTGACCAAATTTTACCAATGGCCGTGGCTAATCGTTCTCTGGGATAAGTTCGCTTCTTTACTCGCCCATTCGCGTTCTCCAGACGGTTGTTTAGTCGATTTCCGAAGTGAACAACATTCGACTGTGCATGGATGGCCCACTTTGGTTTTATATATAGCCATTTGCACAAAAGGTAGTACTGAAAGCTGGGGTTTCTCCGCCGGATTATTGCAACATTCCGGTTGAACCTTCAGAATTATTGCAAATAGCTATGCGATGAAACAATTATCGGCTTCTGAAGGAATTCTTATGAATGGTGACCATGAGGTTTACTCACAGCATCCTGAACATGGAAGTAACATAACGGTATGCCACACTCAAAGACCACTCGTGCTGCTCGTATTTGGCGGCAATTTTATCCATCACAAATTTTCTGACACGTATGTGTTTCTCCATCACCCCCCAGAATGTTTCGAACAAGTGACGCGAGGATGCGCTTTTCTCACTTTGTACATAGGCTTACATCACGTGTCGTTCATGACCCACGCTGTCGCTAACCAGGAACTGATATAGCTTCGGGATACAGCGGCGAATGTGGAGTGATAAAGGACCTACTTGTGGCGGCTGGTCTCATGAGTGGCACCGACGTTTACCACATCGGGGAACCGTCTGAACTACTGCACTTGCTGCCTCTATGAAAAAATTATGCGCGTGTATCTATTATTGTCGTGTCTGATGACACGCAGCATGCCGGTTTTCCTATATGATGCAGACTTGGTGGCGGATTTCCTGCTACATTAGAGCACATTAACCCACTTACTCGTTACTGGCGGTTACAACCGATGACGGGTGTTGCAAATATCCATTATAATTATATACTAGTCATTTACATCCGCAGCATACTGCTCCAACTCAGCAGTTGACGTGTTGTCCTCTAAAAGATGTCTCGAGTCGTTCGCTTCACTTTATGTGAGCCAACGATATTTTGGATGTGTATCGTACAGCAAGGCAGTCAGGTCGTGGTTGTGCTGCAGTGTGAAAGTGCTAACAACAAACCCGGTATTCCTCCTAACCACATTAAAGCGTGACTGGCAGCATGTATCGCGAGAACTGAACAATGGGAAGTATGTGAACTCAACTCATTAAACACGTCGTAATCGATTACTTTTGCTCCTACGTCGCTCGTATTTTATACAGCGGGACGCCATCTACCACATGAACTCAACGAAAATCACGCTAACATGATCATAGTGCAAGCGTCCACTGCCTGATTTTCATAACCTGAAACCGGATATAAAAAGGAATTGGTCAAAAATTGATCACACGTGAAAAAAATCTTCACAGTATGGCACATCTATACCGGCACAAAAACTACCATTGCAAATTTCAATCTCGGGCCAAATGAAGGACAATCCGGTTTACGGTCGACCAAAACAAATCTTTTCAGTTCTCCTGATGCCTTGTCATGGAAATCGATGGTTTTCAAATTTCTGGGCGATACCACGGAAATATCGCCGGGTATTCAACGAGTTCTCATTTTATTGCCGTCAAACAACAGATTTCACTTTCTACGGATAATTTCCGTCACTGCAGGATGACACTAACCCCGGCCCCTGTATCGATTCGAAAGTTCAGTTTGAAGGTCAAATCCTGCCTAACTTAAAGAACAACTGTTTCTACTGGTCTGTCACTGTCGTCGCTGTAGCGCGCCGGCCTGCTAGTTTAAACGTTTGTTATCACGAAGGCTACATGGCGGTCGGCATCGACTAGCGTTTTCGCCGCACGTCTCATGCGCCGGCCAAAGTTACTAATCTTTAGTCTGGGAGGTGGTCGGGCACTCGTCGGAAAGGTCCTGGACGGCAACTTAGTACGCTGAGTTCTGGCAAGAATATCCGTCAGCTTACTTCACGGTTGAGTTCTCTAGACGTTTGGTTTTAAAAGATTGTGTTCACGACGTTCAAGTGCTTTGCACAGGACTACTATTCCGGCGGCGTTCGTGACCAACAAACTGCCCGCGGATCTGTTGCGGATAAATACCCACCCCACTAGTGGCGACAGTGCTTCGCCTCAAAAAGTTCTGTGTACCGCTTCGGCCAAAGCTGCTACGTTCCAATATGAACGTAAGAACGACACGGATAACAGTCCCTGTGTATACTCAGGTGGTTATTGCATCTATAATTCTTGTGAAAGAGACTGTGGCAACTTGGATTCACGCTGCGTGTAGTCGGTATACCGTAAATTACTCTGTAACCTGCGAGGCAATTACTGAAGTTATTATTAATGCGTGACGTGTTTCAGTTCGTGAAATCTTTGATTTTTGTTTGTGGGGATGTTTTTTGTTTTCTCTTCCAAAGGCATAGGCAGAGAATGTGCGGTAGGCCAATGGCTTAACGATCAACGAGGAAATATCGGAAAGTGGGATTCCACGTCAGTTCAGGGAATTAATGGTCGAATATGATGAGGAATGATATCATAGACGCAATAAGACGTTTTTCCTAAATTTTGAAAGCAATTGGGCGGTGGAACGTGGTTATAGTTTCGATGATTGAACCGTCGTTGGATCACAGGAACTACGTTTTTAGAGACCTGCAAAAGTAAGATAAACCAGTGGAGATACTACAACGTAGGAAAATGCTCAAAAACTGGACGAATCAACAGTATTTTCTCAGTTATATTTGGCATGCCCACGAGCATGTTATAGCCATTCGCTTCCACCACTGTTGCAGATATTTCCTGGCGGCAAGTTGTACCCCATGTAGCACACAGCCCTCCGACATATGCCGGTATTGCGCGGGTTTCGGCCAGCTACGAAAAATCTTGGAAACAAAGATTTCATGAAATGTTTTATTCCAAAACGTTTATCAACTTCACTTCGACATTGAGATTATTGTTTCTAACTATATTAGTGACATTCCTTTCAAAAGAAATCGTAAATCCAAACATCTTCAACTGCTAATCTGTCGAGCTTGGCGAGTGTGGTGAAAGTTGCACGGTTTTGCTCTTCCCCAACATTATGCCAAAAATTGGCCGGTGTTGTGCGTTCTCATATGCCATTTACAAAATGTCCCTTAAAATGGTTTTCTTAATTTCGTCCTACATTAACTATTTACGTAGATACGGGATTTCGGACACATCCGTTCATGTCCGAATGTTGTAAAAGTTCATGAGGTGATATCCAGGTTACCTAGCATGAACTAGCAAATTTCTGTAGTATGATTGTATTGCCTGTGAATTGTTGTTGGTGGAGTTAGTCCAAGTTAATGTGTGATCACCCTTTCTCGATAATGTAACTCATTACAGATGTCATCTCCAGTCAACAGACTTGGACACTGATCAACAGGGTGAGTGTTCTTGTTTATGCCATTCGTGAAAATAAACAATACGTTGAAAGTATTGACAATAATAGGTTGTACTGTGAACGTGGTAAATACTGCAACGCGTATGTGACGCACACCCGCCTATGAGCGTGTGGTTGGTGTGAACCCTCACAAACAGTGCGTTAGGTTATTTCAATCAGTCACGGATGGTTCGGGAATAATAATAATAATAATAATAATAATAATAATAATAATAATA
>QNGE01001301.1:0-21910 GCA_008508345.1 Paragonimus westermani | reverse complement strand
TACGGACCTCCACAACACCTGCCAGTGTTTTGTACACAGGTTCCAACGGAAAACGCTCGCCATATACCTGTACGGCCAGGTTAGGTAGGTCCAGGATACATTGCATGGTTATCAAATAGTTACTGCCCAGCACGACATGAAACGGTAACTTCGGAACAACGAAGAAATTCAGTGTACACGTCCACTTTCCTATCTGCACTGTCCCGCGAACGCACGCCAATATATGTAACGGTTGTCCATTCACGGCTAGAACCTGGCTGACAGGCCCCGCTATTGCATCAAAATGACAGGTGGTGTATGTCTCCTTATCAAGCAGGCTGCATACGGACCCGGAATCTAACAGACATTCAAAGTCACGACCGCCAACTTTTGCTTTCTGAACGTGGCATAATGCAACATCTTTATCCTCACATTTGGAAACTAAAAGAATACGCGATTGGCATACAGGAAACTTACTGGCGTGTGTACGCTTCCGGGCGGACAGTGGGCACCCACGCGCCAGGTGTCCATGCCAGCCACAGGTGAAACATCTCTGCCAGTCAAGCGCTTTCACTTTCGGACGGCATTGTGTACAATGTCCGCCTCTTGTGTAAGCGCTTCTGCGGACTATCTGACCCTGCAATCGATCAACGGGGGTGCTCTGAGTCATATAAGCAAAATTTTCATCTCCGGACTCAACATGTTCCACTTGGTCAAACAGCTCAGCCAGATTCTCAGCCTTAGCCAAGGTTTTGGGAGAGCGGATGAAAAATTCGCGTTGACATTGCGGTTGACGAATTCCCTCTAGAAACCTCTCTAGAATGCGGCCTTCTTTCTGCTCTTGTGTCTCTTACACAAACGCCATCCTCGTGAGTCTCCTGACTTGTTGCATATAATCCATCAATCTTTCCGTGCTAAGCTGGCGTCTCTCATAAAATTTCTTCCGATATTCAACCGCAGGTCCCAGACCTGCGATCCTTCGTCGCAGAAAGTGGAATAGGTCCTCAAGATTCTCCGGAATATCAAGGTCAACGATTTTGCTGTTAGCGCCACGAGAAATCGAAGTCAATACGATGTCCCCCTGCTGGTCTGGGTTAAAAAGCCGTACGTAGCGGCGCATCTGGGCTTCCCAAATATGGAAGTCCTCTCTAATCGTTTATTTTTCTGGTGCTGGAAGTCAGTGATCCCGTCGCACACGAAATGCATGCCCACTGTCCGAAACACAGTTTCTCAGCCTCTCGAACAAATCTCGGCATCTCTTCGGTATCTGATGAACTGAGCATTATCCGGAAATGTGTCCCACCGTGGGTGCCAAAATTGTAATACCGAAGTTCCAAAATACCATACGACGTGGTCTTTTCACCTAACGGCTAGGGTGAACAAACCTCTGTGAGTCTGTGACACAGATTTTGGCGATTTCAGTTTCTGCATCATGCACCAAGATAATAAGGCGGAATGTGCCATAAGATACTTTTTTCCCCGCGCTAAGTGAACCAATCACGGTCTACGACTAGCACCGATGGTTGGGAACAGTGGTGGTGTTGTTTGCAGCTCGGGTTGATGTTTTTGGTATTGATATGTTCAACGCGCTTGACACTTAGGTTGCAAACGTTTTATCACCAAGCGAGGTGACATCATCAGTGCGTGTTTCGGCGTATATATATACGCTGAAACACTTACGCACTGATGATGTCACCTCGCCTGGTGATGAAACGTTTGCAACCTAAATGCCAAGTTCGGCGAACATATCAATACCAAAACGGCCAGCACTCACGTGGATTTACCGGTTGCGTGCTGCAACTCTCACAGAAGAAGAACCGACGGCTTCTTTTCACCCAGCTGTAACCGTTGAGTCAGCTGCTGGTTGCGCACTTTGTCCGACGGCTGGTTTCTTGAGAATTGTCTGCTTAGCCGACTCATAACGATCAGTTGCTGAGTGTTGCAAGGTATTGCTAACCAGGTTCAGCAAATCTCGAGGGAGGCGTGGTATATGCTGAAAGTACTTGATCGAACCACTTGTAACACGCCGGCTACTAAACTCAATTTCCAACACCGCTAGCTGCAGTTTTGGGTCAGGATCTCCGAACGCATGAACGAGTTACTTGGTCACTGATACGGAAGACGAGAATTATGACTTGATCCTGCTAATGTCCTTAGTGATTGAGCGAATGCAAGCGAGATATGTGATTTAAATAAATGTGCACTTGTGCAATGTACGCACTCGAAGCGTGTTATGACGGGAGAGAGAGAAAACAATGAACTTGAGTACAGACCTTAATATATGACCCAAACGAGTTCACCAGTTCGTAGAATCAAGCTAACCAGAGGCGGCCTTTCAAGAACACGTTGTCGGCCCAGAGTAGAATGAGAATACCTGACGGCAATAACGCTTATCTTTATCGAGCACGAGTGAATGACAACATAATAATGATGGGACGTAGATGAGGCGAGCAGTCACTCAATCAATCGCGTGTGTAACACGATTGAATCGTTCGGGTCCGGAGCAAGAGAGAGAGGGAAACATGCGTGCACGGGTAGGCAGGTGAGGTGAGGACAACGGTAGGTGCAAATGCTACAGCGAAAAACGAGCGCACAGCGTGAGTCGCACGTTTGAGTGTCCGGGGAGCTTTTCGGTCTCTATGCTCGTAAATCGGACGATTAGTTACATATAAAAGGTGGGAGCAGAAAGAGTACAAATGGCACTCGTGGTTGTCATCCAGTTAGCTACGTACATACAGAGCCACCACACCATGGAGTATTGTCCTGTCACCCAGAAGCCTAAAGTAGACTATGGTGCAGCAGCTTTGGCTTTGATCTTCTCTCTCTGTTTGTGTATATCCTGGTTGTTGAAAGTGAATCCTTTTCCAATTCACCCCGTTACTTAATTTCCGGTACGCAAGAGAGCGCTTGTATGATCCTGATGAGTGACTCATCTAAGAAATTCCTGCAGCCCATTCAATAATAAGCTCTGCTCTACATACTACCAGTGGTGTAGAAGCAATATTGAGAGAACCATTTCTTCCCCACTTGCCTCACCACTGAGGGACAATCGAAGCTCACTTATGCACGAAACTGAACAGTAAACAGCTGAGACTCTTAAGTCCCGTGATCCAAACCGAACAACATGCTCGAAATTCTCTTTCTCGGTTGGTCGCCTTGCTAGCACTGGCCAACCAGACTGTGAGGGACTGTTGAGAGCAACCTGATCCTTTACACCATCACCAGTGGAAGCCCGGATATAAGCCTGCTACGCACGACCGATTGGGAGGTAGACCATGTTGCGTTTAAGAGTGACCTTTAAATTTCATCAAGATGGAACATTTTAACAAGTGATCCATTAAGTTTAATTCCAAGAGTGCGTCTATTAACGTCCTAATGCTTAACTGGCGTGATCCGGAGATCGGACAAATTGCAGTTTCCGTCGACGCGGATGCATCCAGTAGTCGTCTGTGGTTTGGATAAAAACAGAAGTGACAAATCTTGGCTGCTTTGAAAGTGAAACTGAACTCATACTTCGGTTAGCACAAAGTGGGAAGAAGGCCGTTTCCCCATTCATCTAGCCCCCTCATGAATACATCTACACCCGGGACCTCAACAATCTTTTCAGGCGATTTATTCTGCAAGTTAACTTTCCGGCTGACAAAAAAGTGTAGTCAGGCAGTCAATCGTGATCTCGTTTATTCAGATGTAAGTCCGTGACCACCTAAAGCTCTGTTGTAGCACGCCATCAACCAGAAAGCTAAAGGACTTAAGCCTGCATGCTATGTACTTTCGTATACCCTGATAATGTCCCATCTTGCCATAGAGCGTTTAGGCACAAATAAGTTCACCGAACTTAGTCGGTCTTAACAGCTTAGACCCTTCATGTCCCATACCATGCGTGTAGCCAGATTCTGTCATTCTTCGAGGACGATAAGGTCACTTTTGCGATATGGTGACCAAGCCCGCGTACAATATTCTAAATTGGGGGTAAACTATGGCCGGATCCGGTGAATGAATGCCGCCCAGTCTAGGTTAGCGATCGCAAATGTCAGTCGATATATTGCCCTCCGCGCTTTTGTCGCAGCCGCAGCGCATTGGGCATACGGAGTAATGCCTGGATATCTAAGTGTCTCGTTTGCTACTTCGCCACTAGTCGAACTGTCTGTCCATGTGTATCCTTAAGACTCCCATGGGCCGACTGCAGAGCTTTAGTGAGGATATGGCTTTTTGGTACACTTAGCAGTACGTCCCGCTTTAATGTCTATTCGCATATTTTCAACATCTCCTTCACAGCGTCTGAGTCTGACGCACTGCCGACCAGCTTTATATCACCTACATACAAGCAACATGGACTGACTAGGTCGTTGGTCTAGTCACTTGTGTATACTACAGGGAGCAAAGGGGCGACGAGTGAACATTGGGGTGCATCACTCAATGAAGAACTGTCGCAAGGCAATGCTTCTCTCTTACCCAAAACGGTCTTTCAGCCAGAGACATCTGGACCCTTTTAGTAGTTGTAGAGAATATCCCAGCTCCTGGTAGCTTATAACCCAGTAGCCTGATATTAGCGAAATCAAAAGCTTTCTGGAAATCTAGACAACACATCCCGATCGTTTCTTCTCTGTCCGGCTCCTTCGTGACAGTGTCTAAAAACGTCAGCAGATTGGCAAGGCAAGGCTTAACCCTTAGAAAGCTGTATTGAAGAGCCTTGAAAATCTTTTGCGCAAGAAGGAATCCGCAGATCCTCTCTGGCGTTATGCGCTCAAAAACTTTGTTGACGACGCTAGTCAGGCTCCCTGGTCGATAATTTCCAACAACTGTCCAATTACCACCTTTGAGGCTGAGAATTGTAATAATCTTCCAGTCCCTCGTGATTACACGTTTTTAGCAAGACACCAAACATATGAGTGGAAGCTGATGCGAAGGAGCTGGCCAGAAGTGTCAGAATGGCTGTATGGGTGTTGTCTGGTCCTGAAGATTTTGTGTCGCTTAACAGACATATCGCTCACTTATATTCGTGGAGCCTAATTTTCTCAACCACCATGGTTGTGTCCTTGAACACCTCCGCCATGCTCCTGTGAGTTGATATTATCTCGCCAATATGGGGAAGTATGGTCCTAACTTCCTTTTCTAGAGGGGGCCTGATCTGGGCATAACCAGAAAGACTCTTGGGTTTCTGATTGATGTCAGGTTCTCGGTTGAGCTTTTACACCAGGCAAAAACCCCTCGCCACCCCAAACGCTCCGTTTCAAATTCCTTTGAGCAACACGAGGCCTTTAAATTCCTTTTGCTGAATGTGCGATTCCCGAGCAGTATGCTCACATTAGAACATCCCTTTGACCATATGGCTACCCCATGGCTTCCGACCCTTTCTCTTGAATTGTTGCTGAGGGAAGTTCTTATTTGTAAACATCTCGAGTCTGCCAACGTGGCTTGCTCACAAACTATCGGCGTTGAAAGGTCTCAAGACATTCCCTCAGCTTCCGTTATCGGTTTCTTGTGGTCAATTTGATGGAAAGTTTGCACTTCGTGTGCCTGTTGTATTAAGAGGGGATATCTGGGCGGAAAGAAAACCGTCGTGTGATCAGCGACACGTTTGTGGGGTCGCTTTTGTGACCAGTTATGACTTAATCTAGCATTGAGGTGATCTGACCGGGTCGAAATCTCGTGGCTACACTAAAATTTTGTGTTAACGCGAAATCGTTGGCTAAGTTAAACAACTTTTTGTCGAGGCCTTTACTTCTAACAGGTAGCCAAACACCAGCTGACTTTAACAGCACCGAAATCTCCCAAAACCGACAGACGATAGTCCAACTGGCAACCGATTGGAACGTTTTCAACAGTTTTTCGCCTACCTCTGGTGCCGCACTCAGACTTCGATGTACCCCTAAAAATATCAAGGGGGTTGACATGAGGAAGGCCGGTGGCGGTTTGGATGCCCACGCAACCGCAGTCATGGATCACATATGACTGCCTTACGGAACCTCTGGCTAATAATTTTGCCTTTCATTCTTGATTCTACGGTAACTTCCAATGCGAGACAACATTTCACAATGTTCGGAGAATCAAAATCCTGTACTGGTTGGGCAATTCGTGAAATTCCGTCGATTTGAGGAAATAACGGAGTCCAGTCCAGAAGATCGTCCAGTTCTCCGGAAAAATTGATACCCACCTATCTTCCCTCATCTTCCCGAAAATTTCTACGTATTTTTCCGAAGCCATCCATATCAACTAATGGCAAAATTCTTCGACTATTCATTTTCTCCATCCTGAAAAATCCTTTTTCTGGCATGACCTTGAACATAAGACCTACGTTAGCCTTGTGAAGCAACAATTGATGTAACAACTTAACATTTTTTATCGAATATTGAAAATCTGGAGAACTTTTGTTTCGGAAGCAAGTGAGCCATCTGCCTCTTCATAAACTAAAGTGTTCCTTCATTATTTTGTCCGTTTTATTACTCTATTTCCATAATTGGTGTCTTGTACAATTAACAATTATGTGTACGTTATGTAGTTCACGTTGAAATGTGTGTACTGATCACGCTTATCCGAGCGTGTTTCTCACAAATGGGTTGAGAAATATACCATTATTATTATTATTATTATTATTTTTATTATTATTATTATTATTATTATTATTATTATTATTAAAGAGCAGCCACCTCCGGCAGTATTGCACGGTCATTGCGATACCATTGAAAACCACACAGCTCCTCTCCCTTTTCAGATAGACTGTATACATTCGTCGGCATTTTATTCAACTCCGGCGATCTGATTGTCTGACTACTGAGAAGGTTGGTCACACGTAATCCCTCAGAGGTTTCATCCGAAGGAAAGGTCTGTTTTTCTGGATGATGTTGTGAACCAGATCGATGCAAATTATTTTTCTTCTCGGTGGTTGGCTCTCCTGAACTGCGACTTGACTGTCTTGTTCCCTTGGAGCTGTGGTTTGCTTCTTGGCCCCGGGTTGTGGCGAGGCGCCCACTCTTGATTTCGGATACAGCTGATGTCACATCATATGGGACAGAGTTGTGATGTGTGACTGTCTCCCGCGAACTTTACACCCGACCTCCCTTGGACTATCGTATCAGCCTCCGTTGGCACAAGATCTCGGAAGTTACGGCCTAGAAATTCGACTGGGAGAAATCTTAGTCGGTTCGTTCGTGTGTTACGTACAACCCACTTACTGATTCCTTGCATTTGGCGCTACTTCTCTGCTGCGGCTAGTCCACGAATTTGTCTAGGTATTCAAGTGTCTAAGTATCTCCCTAGTTTAGGGTCTTGTGTGGCCGGCTTGGAAGAGAACTTTGTACCCGTATAATTGCATTAAGTTGTTTTTTTAGGCTGGTCGTAGCGTTGCATAAATGGGCCTCGTGTGGCGTCACTCATGCTAGAACCTCATCTATATTTGTCGGGTTACTGTGATCCTGGCGCACACGGTAATTTTCGGCGTCTTCTGATCTTCCTCCATTTGGTCAACTGAGGTCAAAAATATTAATTTCCCTGGTCCTGTAGCCTTGTTAGTAGTTTATCATTGTGGTACTTTTAGCAACCGCATCAATCTTTTGGAGTTTTAGAGAAAGCGAGGTGTGGTTTTTAGGGTGTATTGCTGTCGACGTAAATGGCGGTGAGCGCAGAAGTGGGCTACCTCTAGTTTAAGGATCAGGGCTGGTTCCAAAAGATCATCGGGGTACGTTTGCCTTTTTTCGAGATACCGTACTGTTCAGTCATTGTTTTCATGGGAGCTGGAATTGATATTTGGCTGGTGGTTCGAAATAAGGGACGGGCGCCGAAAGTGTCGTTATGTGAAACATCAACCGCGTATTCCAGTCTGTTTGGAAGACTAAGCAACTCTTTCCTCTGGTTTTTGACTCTACACAGACTCAGAAAACAGGACGTAATCGGCCCGGAGTTTGCCTCTGTTTTGCCACGAGTCGTACCGGAGTCGGGTTGCACCACAAACTGGACTCGTGCGGATTTTGGCTTGGCCAGACGGACATTCAGGCAACAGAAGAATTTGCGGTCGCACTTTCGTGCCAGATAGTTCGATGCAAAATTTAGTTGGAACGACATCATACAACAAATTCAATGCTTCTCCATTTCTCTCATATATCTTAACAACTCACCCAGAACAACATAACGCATTCATTCAGTCTTGTACAACAGTGGATAGAACTTTCGTGGTCTACGCGCACACTGAACATGTCCTTACGAACGCAAGAAGAATAAATTACGAATCGAGGGAACGTATTTTGTTCCTTCGTCCAGGCCTACTGTGCGTTTGTCTGACCAAGTGCCAGAATAAGCTCGATATTAGGACATTAAGAAATCAGACCGTACGTTACCGCTAAAGTCGTTTCTATCATCATTGTATGCGCGGTGTAACCCCCATTCCTGTTGTTGGCCCTCAGAAAACATCATTTGGTGAAGTGATGTGTTGTCCCCCGACTCCGAGGGATAACTGTGTTTGTCGTGTATGGCACCTACAAAAATGATGGACAATGTGAATAATACTCAAAAACAGCTGCACCACACAGCAGAGTACCCATCAGAAGAGCTTTGTTAATAATGCCTCGCCAGTTTGCTCCACCACTGGTCTCGCCTCACAAAACGAAAACGCACACTTAGCGAACGCATTTGGCAGCTGTTTTCTCACGATGAACTTCCGATAACACAAGGGTCCAAATATATGGTATAATAAAAATAATACCAACTAACCGTCCCCTCTAAGTACGCTGGTAATTTCATCCCCTTGAAACGGCTCAAACCCCTCCCGCTTGGCCAAAATAAATGTATTACGATTGGTATTCCAACGTCGCTTTCCGTCGGATGAAGCAACCGTCGACGGGACTGAGGATGCTCAAGGTAAAAATAAGATCAAATGTTCGTTTTACGTTATTCTCGTAACCGTCATTGGTGGGCTCATCAGGCAACCATGAAGTAACTGGGTGCGTTATTTCCAAAACGATTATCATCAGTACGTTGATGACGCTCTTGTGAGTGTGTTTCTCACAAATGCGTCGAGAAATATACCATTATTATCATTATTATCCCGAGAGATATCACATTAACTCTTTCAAGGGTTAGCCAAAATCCACGTCCAACATGGTGCTGAGTTAACATGAAGCGAGACAATAGTGTAGCATATCTGTTTAGCTGCCTCACAGGGGAATACAAAACAGCACGGTAGCACGTCCTGAGAAAAAGTGTGCCTTATGAAAAGCTGTTGTCAGAAGACGGCACAGTGCGTTTGCGTCTAACAGTAAATAAAGCTGAAAAGGCCACTCGCTCATTTTCTTTCGTGTACGCTGGCAACACAGTGTGGGTGGCATCCGTATGAGTGAATTCCGACTCACGTTTTGCCCTCCGTTTATACCCCACTGTTTTCTTGGACAGTAATGAAACGCCACAATAGAACTTACAAGCGTTCTGCAAAATACGAATGACATCCAACTGGAATTTACCCAATGGAGGCAGCGCGGAGAATAAAAAAGTTCATAAACTTTGACTGCTTCAGTGTCAGCCAACTAGCCGTCGCACAAACAGGCACTTACGGTTAATAAATGCGAGCCTTTTCGTCTCCAGAAACCCAACGGTATGACATATCTGTAGTTCCAACAACACAGTGCTCAGTCCTTCCATCAGAGTTTCTGACGCTAGCGACGTGCAGTAAGTTGCCGGTGATCATCTATTGGAAAAAATGACAAAAGTTGCTGCGCTGTTAACAAGAGAGGGGTAATGACAAACTCGACATCGTCATGGATGAACTCGCATTCGCGAGTGGTAGAGGACAACGACTTCAACTCAGATGTGATGGATGTAGCCGATGTACGATAAATGCACAGATCGGATGAGGAAGAGGCATGGAAGCAGAAATCACGCACGCGTACGAAGGATTCGAAGAATACTGCACAGTTCTGCTCTTGGCGAATGCAGTAGGGCCTATGTTTACCAAAATAAAATCATCCTAGGACGTGCAAGAAATGTAACACCTGGGGAGCACAGCGTACTTGTCACGCCTCAGTTTCACCTGCTAGTGCTGGGTCGATCCAGCATATATCAGGACAGCAGGAGTGCCGTTTTATAACTCTCTGCTTATAAGTGTGCGCCAACCGTTGCGTGTCCCACTGTATTTCGAAAACCAACGTTTCACCATATCGCTTATCAAGACAAGGATAAGAGACCTGCAGCGTATAACCGGCATATGATCTAGCTCATAATCCGCCAACCCGAAGAACCTGACTAACAAAGATAATTCGCAACTTCAGTCGTTATAATGTGCTTTCAAACTTTGATAACCTAACACAAAACACTTAACGAAACGGATAAAATAAACGAGAGGAACATGGTTGGCCTACATCCGCACAAAAATGTTTTGCAAATTTAACAAGATGAAGTTTACAACAAGTTCGCGTGAAATGGTACAGATAAACTTGCTCAGAACCATATAAAAATATGATACATTTTAATTTGTCCCGCGAGATGGTGTTCGCACTTAACTCAAGGCCACACCGAACTCTATAATATCACCTAGGTGTAAGCAAACATAACCGTCCCAAGGCGGTTGACATTGAGCAGAACGAGTGACCCTCAAAAACGGGCAAAAGTGCAGTTTCAGTCCGTCAGTGACGTGGGTAAAATTCGCACATCCTGTCAGCATGTCGCAGTGAAATTCACCTTATCCCTTAATCGTAAAAGCTAAGTGAGATGTGAGATTGGAATGTATATGTACGGAATGCCGTCCAACAATTTATAAATTTCTCTCGTTCATTATGGGACAGATGGCTTGAATTTATGAATTTCATGAACCTGTGATTTGCAACTAAATCACGATGGAAGCGCTAACAGCAGTCTTGTTTTACTGCGTGCCAGTTGTAGTGTAGTATTACGATGGTTATTTTGTCTTACGCGTGATTACCTCATTACCCTTGATTTGTCTTCACGTTCAATGGCTGGTTCAGCGAGGACGGGGACCGACTGGCATGGTACAATAACCTTATTTCAACGGCAGGCACCGAAGTTACACTCGAGATCAAACAGACGTTCGTGTATTTATTAGCCTATATATATGCACAGATAGGTAGTCAACTGTAGAAAGACGTCTATATATATGTAGCACGCATTTATACATATGAATAGGAATTCAGATGTGGTTAAATAATTAGTATATACACCCATAAGTCCACATATCGCGATATCTCCACGTCGATACATATACATACATAGTCATCACAGAGATTAGTGTGTCACTATTCGTTTTCCTTCTGTGTGAATATGTGCACTAGTGCATATGGGGGCCAGTATATAACACTATCTAGATACACTCATAATTGTGTGCGGCCGATACGTATGCATATCACAGTAATTATTAATCTGACAACGGATTTACCTACAGAACAATCAGAAATTTTCACTGTTCGAATTATTTGTTTCCGGACATGTAAGGAAACCAGTCCCCAACTCACCTCTATTGGTAGACCGAAGGTATCCATGGCCCTCTTGAAATAAAGACGAGCTTTAAGTTACTTAAGTTTTATAATTTTGCGGCGCGCCTCATTTTTTGAAATCGTTGAATTCTCTTGCTTGCAATGTTTTTGATTCAATATTTTATAGGCGTAGGTAAAACGCGCAAGTGAAACCGGCATACACCCATGGTTTGAAGTTGAATTGTGCAACAAGTCGTGCTACGGTGTTGTTGGCACCGTTCTAGTTTCCGCTTGGGTATGTCGTGCGCATGGCTTACTGGGCTCTTGGTTAATATTTATTTTCCGCTGTTTCCTTTTACTGGGCTGTTTTCTAAACCCCTGCTTTAAAAGACCTTCGTGGCCCAGTGCCTCCATGTTGCCCATATTTGGTCCACAAGTGTGACAGACAGTCTCAGCAGAGAGGGCTGGATTGCATGTTACATAAGAAACAACTGTGGAGAATTTCAATCGCGCACCGCTCAACAAAAATTCAACGAAATGGTGACTTCTGAGTCAAATCGAAAAACCGATGGTCGAACATAATATCCAGTCTCGTAGAAGTAAGTGAATACTCTTCTTAACGTTCGAGTCTAGTTAAGCAAGGAAACTCGATTCTCATTCCGACGATAAAACCGTTGATGAGTCTTAAAGACCATGCTTCTTATAAAGCTGTATACATAATACATGATGGTGGATAATCTCCAGCGCAGTTACCTGTAAAAACCGAACACGTCAGTGGCGTGAGCGGCCATCCATTGCCAACAGCATTGTGAAAATCTCTCGGCAAAGTTGATCTGAAAGTCAGGGTGAAGTTACTGGAAACGGTTATGGAGTGTATTCCGAATACCTAATTGAAATTGCATAAAAATCACCTGTAATGTTCTCGAAAAACACCCATAAGGCGATCATATCGCCCGATTGCCTACGGATACGCATTAGATGCGAAAACTCTCCTATGTGGAATATCTACTCAATCTGACCTAATCAAACAGTAAACGGCGAACTCATTCTAGCGTGACGTGCGCTTGAACGCTGACAGAGTGACTTTTTAAATGAGCGACATCTAACTGCACCTTCAGCCTACATGCCCATAATCAATTCATCGACCTGTCCTCTCTTACAATTTAGGCCTAACAATACCTTGCGCCTAAATATTTATAGCTACCCCATTCATTTGCCCTACTTTACGATTGAAGCTAAGCATTACCCTGCGTTGAAAAACAGCTTCACAGGCGAAGTCACCGAAAAGAAACAAGTACGAAATTCCATGCGAATTATCTACTCGGAGGCAGCGGAGAAAGAATTAACTACTACCTCCGGCTTAGTCTGGCGCAGAGTATCATCATTGATTCGCATGAATTTCTGACGTTCTTTCTGATGACTGAAGCCGTTTGTCATATAAAGTCTTTATTAGCTCGTTTGAAAGATCTGGTAACTGAAGATAACTACGTCTACATATGGAATAGAATTCACTTTTTTAAATGATATCAAGAGATGAATCACTCAAGTTCATATTAATTTGCAATATAATCCATGCTTCCAAAATAAAACAATAGCATTATTTACTGGTGTGACAAAATACCTCTGCATTATCGTATATATATACATCCTTTCTGCACTCATCGGTTACACGCACATAAACACAGTAAGAACAGCCAAATATAACATACAAGCTGGTCGTTTCTACCCTGAATGCCCATAACACTTGTAACTCGAATTTGAGGCCGGGGAACAGCGTTCTTTCGAGGTGGGGGTATCACCTACAGTCCTGTAGAAAATATACAACACAGACATGAATGAGTCAAAGGCCCAGTAGGTCATGTACACAACTTACACAAACGAAAAAATAAAACGGTGTAAACAACACAGCAGCACGCTTTGTTGCACAGTTCAACATAAGTCCGTGTGCGTTCGTTGGTTTCGACTGCGTTACGTGAACCGAATTTCGAAACTAACGCGTTGGGGTGGTCCTCAATTATTGGCCAACTGAAACAAACATTTATTCTTCAACGACATGCCCCGGCAATTTAATTTTCAACACCAGATACTAAGATTATAAAGTGGGACATCAGGGGAAATATTTTTAAGCCACGATAGCTGAAGGAACCGGGGTATATCATTAGAATTCTAGTCGGCTCTCTTATCTCATGTCCGAAGTTCAAATCTCGCGCTGCATCTTTCTTCCGCGGGGGTTTCAGTGGGTTCTATTGGTGGTGGACGAGGGTAGAAAGCGACGGTTGTTAACGGTTTTCCTCTTGCAGGCGTGAGCTCTCTGTGCCAGAAGGACAATTACACGTCGAGACTTCTCTTAGTTATGTTGGACGGCTGAAATGGAGGATAAATAAACGCACACTAACTGCTATTATACACATAAATCTATAGCTTGGCGGATATGTGTGGTTAGATAGGAGCTGGTTAACTGCGTAAGATAATGCGTTGGGACAACGATGTGTTCCGGCAGAGTCCCAGGCGTTGCAGAACGGAATCGAGGAGAAACTGCGCCTTAGCCTAAGCCTGCTATACCGACTTTTGAATTTCGAGAGACGACTTTTGAGTGCCTCGGTATCCGCGGAAGTGATCGGGGATCTACACGGATGGTTTGGGGTCCTCAGAATTCATAAGACCAATAGGCCACCCCCCTGTTTGCAGTATTCCCTGGAAACTACTCATGGTAGGATTTTGCGCTCAATCCAAAAGATTATTTCATCACACGCTTCTGAACACTTTCTAGAACAGTTTTGTCCTTCCGTAAATGAGGAGATTAAGCGAGGGCCCCTTGGTTGAGATGAAGAATAGTAAAGCTGTTATACAGGTTACTGTAGCACGGACGCTCGGATTTCCCAAGCAGGCTCCAAAAGTGCTCGTGTGTTAGTGGCTTTATTGGCACCTGCCTCAATGTGGAGAGAACTCAAAAGGTTGCTTGTCACAACAGTGCCAAGGTCTTTTTCTCTGTCCCTAACTTAGGGCGGTACTCTGCTGATAAAGTGGGGTAACATGCTTGTCTAATACTCATAATTCCGCATTTGCCGATAATGAACCCCACGGAGTTTATTTAGGACCATATGTAAGGGGTATTCACATTAGCCTGTAGAACATTCTGGTGGTTGAGTACAGTGGTGGTGGTGGTGTTCGTAGCTCCGGTTGATGGTTTTGGTACTGGTATGTTCGCCGAGCTCGGTATTTGGGTTGGAAACGTTTTATCTCCAAACGAGGTGACGTCATTTGTGCGTAAGCGTTCCAGCGTATAGTCTCGAGCGTGGGGTTTGGTCCACGCCAAAAGACAAACCGATCATCCCGGCCTTCAGTCCGCAGCATGACACTATTTAGCTTTTAGTGAACTAGTAAAATGCACAGTCCAATACGAAAATATGAAGTTTATGGGGTGCGACAGCTGTGCTGTAATTAGGAAAAACAATTGCCTGAAAATCACCCATGGTATCGCATTTTTCAGGAAAAGGTTTTGTTCCTTTTTCAATAAGAACATCATTGAGATCTTTACAATCATTCTTCTGTTATGAGAAAGCCGCCATCGTGACTTACATATTGGAATACGTGTATTCATCCTGTATGAGCGTCTGTGAGAATGGGCAAACCGAAGATGGCCGACAAGGAATAACGCAGCCGGTATACAAAAATTATATTGTCGACACGCGAATTCGACGTGTGAGCAAGCGAATAACAAGGCGAAACGATAACACAGCGGAACGACAAACGAGCGCGTGGCGTAAGTTTCACTTTTGAGTGTGCGCTGTACTTGTCGGAGTCCATACTCGTTTAAACAAACGTTTAGGCGCAAAAGTTTGGAACACGAAGGGTACAAATGGCAATCGTAATTCCGGCATGGTCGGTGAGATGAAGGGGTCTCTAAGCACTAAATGTCGAAGTGATCAGCCACCGTAGCTATCTGAAGTACGCACTCATTCTCCAACCCTGTCGGTACCTCAAGTAGATGTCGCCCGATGAAATTTCATTTTTAAAAACGATTGCAATTGACGTTATCATGCTAACACTGTCATATTATGACTGTTAGCCTTGGTTGCTGGTTGCTGCTGCGGATTCCGGTAACTCTAGAATAAGAGGTTGTACTGTACGTTTGTAGTGCTACAGCCACAATATGGGAAAGTTTTGGCTCTTGAGTAACATGTCGCAGTGCGAAACGGACTTTTAACTGCGCGACCAACAGATTAGAGCTATTCTTTCAAAAAGGCGTGAAAAATAAGGTCAGTGCTCTGAGCAAAACGTTCGGCGAGGCACGAAGTTAAGCCTCCGTTACAATATACTTTGTGGACAATAAGTTGATCTAGAATAGGGAAATAATAATCCGATTGTATAAAAGATGTCTGCAGAAAAAATCGTTCATTCGAACGGAGTCATCAAGTAAGCTTATAACGAACCACGTCGCTTTCCTATATACAGATGAACCAGAGAAGATGAATAGAAGAACGGCCAAGAGCAAAGATCGGCTGTTTAGTAGGTGGGATATGCAAGTGATCATGCGGGCAGCTAGGCTCTTGCAACCATTGGATTCAGGAGTCACTTCAGGTGAATAACAATCATTTTTGCACAAATGCTGGTTCCCCGAATATTTCACGAAATGACAAAACCGAAGTTTCAGGCAAACCATGTAACGCTTATCGGTTCTAAGTAAGCGGCGTTGGTGAGTAATTTAGAATTCACCGGGAAGGTTCCGGAAGCATTACTTTGATAATGAAAAGAATTCCCGCTATTTTCATTAAAAGAACTCATTATATTTGTTGGATATGTTTTCCATCAGTTACAGATAAGTTTACCGAAGTTCTCTGGGTGAAACACGTGATTTCCGTCGGCGATACTGTTCACTTTCGCGGTTTTTTTGGAAATATCAATGAAGTGACTTTCTACAACTACAGAGTGTCGGCACTGTGGTGCAACAGGAGTGACAATATATTTGACAACTGACAAAATATCGCTTTGTTTTTCGCTTCCCTGTCTGCGCCGGCATTAGGCTTTCTCTCTCCTTTCGCAAGATTCAAGTTGGAGCTTAGTATCAGAGTTTGCGTAGCTTTGAAGCAGTGTACAAAACGCCGCAATCAACTAACACTAACCCTATCCCCATATTTGTTTTAGATAGAATTTTCATGCAGCGTGCTGTACTTTTCTACAGTCCACTTTCGATTGTGTAATTTGCTTGAATGGGAGTTCGCGATCCATAGTGGCTTAACGGCGACGTTGAGAAATCGGTTTCGCTGCTTAATTTTTGGTCGGTTTTTCCTCTTACTTTTTAATTGCTGGTGCGTTCCGCATGAAGTAACTACCGCGCTAATAAGTGTTTACATTTCTATACATTTATTGGTTGCACGGTAAATTGTGCTGGGGTTAAGCGTGAGAACTTTCATTCAAACGTTCCATATTACATTCTTACAGTTTACATCTATATACACACTTGTATACACATGCTTTTCTATGGACACATGCACACGAATACGCACATAAAAGTGTGCATGTTTCAGTGAATTTGGGTGTGAATTTTCAGCTAGTTTTGTTCAAAGTTAAATTGCTATGGTCTTAATGTCTACACCCGTAAGTGCATTTGTATACCGTCCTCGCGTCTAACGGGTAAAAACCATTTAATTCCAAGAGACATAGTTGCGGCAGTTCCAACGAAGCACTTTTGCTGCTTCCTTGGGTTAGCGAAGTCTATTTTGAACAGACGCTCGCTTCGACTCGTTGCAGAGCCGGACAACCCCGCCGCTTCGTCGGATGTTCCCATCAGCGAAGTCATCGTTTCTGGGACTGCGGACCCTGGTACACCGGTGGTGGGCGAACTCTTGCAGGCTCTTGTGATATATTTTTCTTCAGTGGTCGACTGTGCATCAAACGCGGCGAATAAGGAAGCTGGTGCAGATCAGCGCACACTGACAATGGAAGTTCCAGACATGTTTTTGTCCTGTCACTTCAACATCGGCAGGCCAGCCGACTGACCCAATTATGGACGTGAAGACCGGTTCGCGCAGCAGACTGTCCTTTGGTGACCACTCGACGGAGAATAGTTCAGATGATGTACTCGCTACCCACATGCAGTACAATACTTCGCTGACGGAGTTCTGCAAACAGTAGGAATCCTGAGCTTCTAACTCTCTCAACTGCACAGTGATCCAAGAACGGTCCAGGGAACACCACGATCAAACCAACTGCACTCCACTAGTAGTGGCGAGTTGATGTATTTGGGTTTGAAAGACCCACTGTTGCATACTTGCTGTCAAACACATCCACTAACTAAAAGTAGCTCGCAACATGAAGTCAGCAATTATCGTCCCATTAACCATACCTCAATTTGTTCTAGGGTGTTGGAAAGGATAGTAAAAAGTCGCATGGTCGAATTCTTGTTATCACGAAACCTTATAAACCACTCCCAGCATGGGTTTCTCAACAAGCGTTCTTGCATGACGTGCCAGCTAGAGCTTCTTAACCATGTGACAGAATCTACTGACGCCGGTGAGGAGATTATCATTGTACTGTTGGACATGGCGAAGGCTTTCGATCGTGTGCCTCATAAGCGTCTCCTGCTCAAAATAGCACCTTTTGGTATACGTGATCCACTGCTCAGCTGGTTTTCGTCATACCTTACAGGCCGCACACAAACAGTGAAAATGGCGGACAATAGCCCAACGCCCAGACCAGTTACTAGCGGTGTGATACAATGAAGCGTTCTGGGACCGTTACTCTTTCTCATATATATAAACGATATATGTTAAGTTATCAAGCATGGCAAGCTATTCCTATTTGCTGACGATGTCAAACTTGTACACAGCTTCCCTCCTGGCAATCACAATGCACGTTTAGAAAATATACGGAAAGACCTCATGTCATTGGAGATTTGGTGTCAAACTTGGCTGATGAAATTTTCAGCCAATAAATCCAATATCGTTGTGCATGGTTGTCACGTACCAGATGGCTCTATAAAGCTGAACGGTCACAGCATATTAACCGCCAATTCAGTACGTGACCTGGGAATGCGCTACTCAAACTCATTCAACTTCGCAGAACATATATCTTTCCTAGTCGCCAAAACCAGATGGACTATAGGTTACATTAAACACTAATTCTTCGTACCTGCTGCACGGTTACACCTTTATAAACTATGTGTACGACCCCAGTTTGTGTACTGCATGTTCATATATGGCCACCTGCGCAAGTCTGACAGGCTAACTCTGGGAAGCCTCTAACGTGCATTCACGGAAAGCTTATTGGGTTATCCAGCTTCTCTGAGCTACACAGAACGCTGCCACACGCTTGTACTCGATCCTCTCTGGTTACGGCGACTCAAGCTCAATCTTTCGCTCATGTATACTTTGGTCTATGGCAGTGAATTCACCGTCAGCTTCGCGACTAGCTTCCAACACAGGTCAGAGTATAACCTCAGAAACAAGGACTTTACCTTGGCAGCTCTTAAATCTCGGAAAAAACTGCGTTCAAATTTTTCCCGAGTAAAATATTCCTAAATTTGGAACACACTCCGGTATGCAATTAGGTCCAGTAAGAACATACACCAATTCAAACGAAACTTAGAAACTTTCTTAACAATGACGAACGCCATGTCCATTTTCAAGCTCTACTTGTCCGAGGATGTTATCTTCGAAAACGGACCTAACAACATCTGACGAAAAACCCCCTGGTTTGCGCGATGTTAAGTCACGCACCTGTCGAACCGATCAAAACCATCGCTTTCATGATAGACCTTGTACTTTCAGACTTGCCAGCGAACATGATAACATGTCTATAGTCAACACGTATAGGTGTCAATATACATGCCCGTTAGTAACAACCCAAACAATCTGGCACACTCTTACCCCATACTTGTTGATAGCTTGTGTGTCTGAGTTTTCAAGCACCATGCAAAAGCTGGACATTCTAAAATCCTTCAAAAAACTCAATCTTTTTGTCTCATGACTGCATAATAACCTCGAGCCGCAACTCTTCCTTTTCCTCCCCTGATAGACCACCCGAAAACCTCTCGATGTTGTCAAACATTCTTTTCATTCTATATACCGTCTGTAAAAAGATAATAGACATCTAAACTCGGCAATAATCGTACACTAGGAATAGCTCGTAATCGACCTCCTTTCGCGTTATTCAATAGCAGCTGTTCGCATGTGGTATATATTTCATCAATCAACACAATGCTACCAACGTCACATAGGAGGTTATGTCAGAATATCACGTCCCATTGTTCGTCGTAGCTAACATAGTTAGTTCCACGTTATCCCGTTTATCGCATAATTTCTCTCTCCATTCTTGATTTCACTGATACATCCCGTGTGAGAAAACATCCCACTCCGCCCGAACTCCAGGAATTCCGCAGTAAGTATATGCGTTCCCACCTCGCCCACATCATGAAAAAATTTTCTGCACATTTTTTCGGGATTATCTACATGGAATAATGGGCAAATTCTTCGCCAATACACCCTCTTTATCCTCCGACCACCGTTTTTTGGCACGACCTTTAGCATCAGGCCAGCGATCACCTTGTGGAGTCCAAATTGATGTAACAAATCAATTATTTTATCGAATCGTGCAGACCCCAAGCACTATCTTTTCAGAACCAGGAAGCTCGAAGTTTTCTGCCTAGACTTGAAGTTTCCCTCCATATACTGTCTAGTTTTGTCTGTTTTGTCGCTCTACTCACATAGCTGACTCGTTGTACAATTATCATATTTGGTGTTCAATTATGTATATGCTAAACTCACTGCGTTGATCACGCTCTCTTGAGTGTGTTTCTCACAAATGCGTCGAGAAATATACCATTATTATTACTATTATTACTCTTACTGCGCACATCTAACTAAGGACATATGGGAAGTTTTTCTTCTGGCGTTTCTTGATACAATTCTGGCCAGTTAGTCCGTCCCTGAGTCGGAAAAATTTTTTTCGTCGGTCTCTTCTCTGAAAACAGTGAACCAACTTCTGTAGAAAAGTAACTCAAAGACTAACTTGTAGGACCAGATTCGTTGATGTGCAAAGAACTTCGTATTCTAGGCCGTAATTTGATTGTATTCATGACCTTCTAGGCCGCTACCTGTGAGGCACTAGTGCATGCTTATACCAGACAGACCGAGAGTCGAGCGCACCACCACGCCTGCCTCAAATGTGCCGCCCGAGAAACGCATGTACGCCAACAAGACATTTTTTCACATCTCACTCGTCCTCTTCAAGTCGCTGGTGATTTTTGGGGGCGAAGGGATCGTCAGCGTCCCGATCTTGTAACGCTTCCAAATCCCTAATCATTGATATATTGATGGGCTTCCCATGTGATCCAACGCAACTGGTTTGCTTTGATGTGATCCGTGGAATGTTGTGTGTTCGGAAAACCGATAGCTGTTGTAAGATGCCCAGTCGGTCACAAAATCAGCTAGTGAAGACTTATGCACGTTCCTGTCGACCCTGTCGGAAAATGACGTTCAACTAATTTGTTTCGGCGTCGGAGGACAACTTAATTCCCTTTGTTTGTGCCTTATGCGGAGCCCGTTTCGACTAACTTATGTCACGTCAATCTACGCCGCTTCTTCGTTTCTGCGTCATTATCCACCACATTATTTTGCACCATATCAGTCATCTGCGGGCATGCTACTAAGTGAGTTTGTGGATCAATATTGTGAAATTTTGTTGGAGGTCTAAATTCCTGTCACACTCTTCCTAGCGACCCTGCTTAAATAGGCCTTCAACATCTTTATCCTCACAATCCGCGTCTGAAATTACTAATTTCTAAAACCCGTCACCTTCAATCACTGAAGCCTACGCACCTGCACACCCAAGCATGGTTACCAAACAATCACAACTTTGCCACCCATTTAGATATGGCCCTCCCACGTGCTGCTATCCAACCCGCAAAAACCAACCATCCAAAATGACCGGCAGATATTCAAAACATAAGACCGGCCCGGCAACACTTCGGTGGTTTGCTTTTGCCCGTGGATCGCCTACTCTTGCATCTATTATGCATTTGAACACTTGAAAGCTAACTAATGTCGGTCATCGCACTTCATCCAGAAAGAAAGAAAACGTGATAATCAGGACCGTAGAATCCATGCCAGAATTAGTGCGCAAAAGTTAGCACATGAAATTTGCGTATGCAAGAATTGAATACGCCCGAAATCAGTTACAAGTATTCGTTTCGTAACTTTGTCGAAGCACCTGAATACGCGGTATTTTGTGCAGTCTGCCTAAAAATTACTCGATTAGGAAAGCAGAAAAGCACATACGGTGTTATATGTTCAGCAAAATCGTCAAGTAAGGGGACAAAAGTACGAATGCTAAACATAGCGCTGTCTGCGTAACAAAGTGAAACGAATTTGGACGGTCCTCCGAGAATGAAGTGTAAAGCAGAAGTGAAAACGACGCCAAGTACCAGAAGCGAACCAGGTCTCTGGGAACGTGGTATTCCAGTGAAGCACTGCGATCGGATGCAGAAACGGAACCAAATCAGAACAGAACAGTTGGAACGT
>QNGE01001300.1:130860-171389 GCA_008508345.1 Paragonimus westermani | reverse complement strand
GCTACATCTTCAACCACAATCGCAGCGCTACGGAAGATATTCAGTCAGCATGGTTTCCCTGAGATACTCGTGTCGGACAATGGGTCACAATTCTCGTCTGCACAGTTTCGTGATTTCTGCAGCCTCTCCAATTTCCAGCATGTATTCTCGCTACCGTATCACCCGCAATCCAACGGTCAGGCCGAAAGGTTCGTCGATATTCTGAAAAGAGCACTTCTCAAGTCGCGCGGGGAGGGACGATGGATGAGATTCTGCAAACCTTCCTGCTGGTTTATCGGTCTACACCAAACCCAGCAGCTCCTGCTGGTCGCTCGCCATCTGAAGTTTTGATGGGTCGCAAACTGCGCACAGTTCATCATGCCCTCATTCCGACAGACACGCTGCCGCATCAGCCAGGCCAGACGGAAGCTCACACCGAGTTCGCTATCGGTTCACCAGTGTACGCGCGTGATTACCGCCCTACACACGAGGAGTGGATAGATGGGGTAGTGAAGGCTCGCAGATAGAAGGTACTCCTCGAAGTCTCAGTTGGCAACTCCACTGGAATTCGCCATCGAAATCACCTTCGACCCCGGCATCCAGATGCATCAATGCGTGAAACGGTCGCTTCCACCGGACGTCCTACTGGACACGTTCACAATCCCCACGGTCGTCAGNATGGGGTGCTAACATGACGGAGCCTATAAAAGAATTTGCGCCGGATCTCTTCAGGAGATGAATATCGCAAACTGAAGGAGTCTCTTAGCGTTTGCCTTAAAGAGGGGAAAGTGAATTGGCAATTCATTTTCAACCCTTCCTTCTAGTACACATGCTTCCTGGCTGAACGACATAACCCCCCAGTGGACCACTACGAACCGTGATTTAAGCTTACACCAGGGTTAATCATCCTTTCATCGCTCCTACTCAGGGACCGTGGGTATCACTCAGAACCGTTAAGAGTAAATCCTTACTTCGCGTTTCACTCCTTGCAGCAACCCCTAGGTGACATCTATTAACTAAAGTGTATGCGTAATGAAAGGCCACTTGGCGACTTCAAAAAATATGCTCATAAAAGACTGTTGGGATAATGCCACAATTAACCCAAAAATGTTTTTTCTTCTTTACCACTGTATAATCCTCCACTACTGTATGAGCCTCCATACTGTATGAACCTCCGCTTGAACATTATAAATACGGTGGAGTTTTCCAGTGTGTTTGAACACGTTTGGTCGAGATCAAATATACCCTTGACTGAAGGTTCCCTGTCTTCCTGTCTTCTTCATTTGCGGTAGTTCGTGCGTCGTTGTGTAGTCCGTGATAACGCAGATCGTTAGCGCAACCGTCGTAGCTAAGCCGGGTTATCGTGAACGCTGGGCTTTAGTGATTTTGCATCAATTGTCAATCCACGCGGTTCATAACAAAGACAACTGTATATGATTATAGCGCTGTATGTAATCCAAATTACATTTATTTAAATAGCTGTCGCTTGACCCTTGTGGGTATCACACACCCAGTCGGAGTCCACGGACGTTAGACTAACCTTATGTGCGGAATACCAACCACTACCCGTTGCCAAACAGCAACCGTATTGAACTTGGTCGTCACAATGCGTCCGAATGGCAGGATCAGTGGAATTAATCGCGCCACTCAAGAACAGTACCGCCACACCGACACTAGAGCTTGACGCGATGTGGCGAGTTCTGTTCGGGCTAACCTGGACGATGTGATGGTCATACGGACAAAGTCGTTCATGTCGGGCAGCCTAACAGATAGGGTTTCGACGAAACACAGTCTCTTGGCTCTTCAGGGTTGGCAAATTTTCACGGTTCCCATATTCAAGAGGAGAGTCTGGGGCCCTGGCGAAAACCATAGGGAAATTAGCCTGACCCTAGTCATCACTATGACTCTGGCGTCTGGCTTACTTTGTCTACTGGCTGCAGCTCGGGAGGGGAACATAAGGGAAGAACAGGTAGGGTTTCGTCCTGGACAGATATGTACTGGTCAAATTTCCATACTTCGTTAACTTCTGGAACAACATCACACCTATCGTATGTCAACAGCCGCTGTATTTTTCGGCCCTGAAGTTGTGTTCGATTCGGTGTATCGATGCACAAATATAGAGTCATTTAGACAGGGTTGCACTGACCAAGTGTGCGAAAATACTATCGGCGGTTTATTCCTATCCCCAGCAACCGGCGTCATCGATCGCGCGGCACCTGTTGACTTGTCGACCCCACTTGAAACTGCAGATGGCCTTTCGGGTATTTTACGCAACGAAAAGTCGAAGGCTTCTGCGGTTCGTGGAGGCGGTAGTAATTAGAAGATGGAAGCCACTCTTCTGCGTACAGAAAGACTTGTTCGTCAGTACTAGATTGGCCTGGTAACAGATGTGTGTGCTTGTGTGGTTGTTGATTTTCTTGTTTGGCTTCACAATGTATATTGAACTTTGCTATATAAACCCCAGACAGCAGTATTTATCTGGTGAGATGCAGCGAGATGTGCTGAAGAGGTAAATGAAGAGATACATTGTACAAAAACTGTTTCTGGCTTCTTTATTCTTACACATCAGCTCAGGTTAGGGGCTACAATGGATTGTCTGAGATTCAGCACCAGGAGCGGCGTAAGTCAAGACTGTCCACTCTCGACACTTTTGCTTACCTACGTCATGATTAATCAACTTCATCTTACTGGTTTATTTGTGTTCGGTAACCTGCTGTCCCGAACCGTATACAGAATAATAAGTCTGAATTGAGGTCTAAATCCTTAAACACCCTAAAGCAGCCGGTTTAATCATCCTCCGTTGCTGCTAAAGGTTATGAAAGTGCAGTCTGTCGAGTTGTTCGTTCTATTCTCCAAGATTTGGAATACTCATGTTCATTATTCCGGGGGAATCAGTATCCATTCTCATCTGACAGAGGCCCCCGCAACGTGCGCCCTAATAACGGAGTAATTATTCTGATTTCAGTTGCTCCTAAGCTTTTTCGCAGGTTTTGTTAGGATGGACAAATATCAACTTCGGAGTACAAAGCTTCAAAACTTTAATATTTGCCCGAATATTCCGATTGAGCGGGAACCAGCCAATCGTGTTGCTAGGAGCATTTATAGAAAGTGCTGGACCTACCACTCGTCATCCAAGATCACTTGTAATCTAAAATTACAGTATTATTGCACAGTGCTTCTAGACCGATCGGGTTAAGTTCTTTTTCCCGCCTTTTCTTTTTGGCATCGAGTTTTGGGACTTTCGGGGGATTGGGGATCCGAACACTTTGACAATGAGAATTTCGTTGATTCATCGTCACGTTTTTGTTAGCAAAACAGACTGTAAGCGACAGTCTGGTTGCCAGCACATGAGGTGCTTGAGGCATGAAAGCACGGACATTGACGCTGGTCTCAGTACGGAAAAGCAGGAAACACCCTTGATGGAGGCCACTGACTGACGCAACGAGGAACAGAAATCAATAGCGGTTGTGTTGCGAATCTCTGTGTGCATCAGTTTACTCTCATCGGCTTTGTCCGATTGCATGGTTCTATATTTACTCATACTTCCCACACTTCCCCCCCTCGCTGTGGCACTTTACCAGTCGTGTCGAGTGCACATGCCAAGCTATCGCCCTGCTTAGTGACGGTACAATGAATTCATATTGTGTTGGACCGCTTGTCGATTGGTGTCACGGCTTAGTGTGCACTTTGTGCTATCTGAGTCCAAAGGATCTGTGGCCTGTACTTGCCTTTACCCTGTGAGGCTTTGAACGTAGTTAAAATTTTCCTGTATTAGGAGTTCTGTCACAGTTGGCGATGGTTTTAGATCAGGGTCGTCCACGTCTCACTACTAATAGGTTTACATTGACCAACCTGGGACATCTCTGGCGCCGGTGTATCATTCTTGTTAGAGAGCAGATATTTAGAGCGATTACATTTACTATATTACTTTGCAGTGACAAAACCTGGCTGTTCAGCGTGGACGTTATGCATCCGTTATTTGTTTGCTAATTATCGTCGGTGCGGCATTGCCAGTTTGTGGGAGCATTCCCACCTGACATATGATGAGATTCGACGAGTTACCGTACTGACTATTGGCCTCCTGTTACACAATGTGATTTCACTTTAGCAATCAAGGTGGCGTGGGTACATCGTGTGCATACTCACTCAGCGCTTGTCATATCGCGCTTTGTTCGCGTTCATTGAGTGTGGCTGAAAAAACAGCCGATGAGTGACCCGTGACTTGGCATCTGGTTGGGAAGAAATTGAGATGTGATCTGACGTCTGTTGGGTCTCTCGGATTTTCTTGTTGTTATGAGTGACAAACGTGAGTGGGTATGATCGCATATTGAAGCGAGAATTAGTGGTGACGCCTTATTGCCCATCACACAATCTTGAGTTCGGGCTCACCTGCTGCGATTACACTCTGGTAACATAGTGCTACATAATAGTGAACACAATGTGATTCAAAAACTTGGGATAGTGTCTTTAGATGGTGAAAACTGTGTGCATGTTATGCCGATTTTCATTAGTTAACATTGTATATACTTATTTTCGATGAATAAAGTAACATAAAACGACTAACGCAAACTATTAAGAAATGTCACATATGCTTGTATTGTTGGAAGAATTTATGTCAATAACGTTGTTCTAATATGTGATGACTCACACAACTCAGGACTTTACTAGGCTAACTGTCAGTTTGCTCATATGGAACAGGTTTCGCTCTCCAAAAGTATAAAGTATTAGTGTTGTTAATCAAGAACGCGAGTGACATACCGTTTATTAAGGAAATCGATATGGAGGCTATGTACAACACCATATCGAAAACAAACATCCACTGGTGAGTAACAATAATCCTAGGACGCCACAGTTGTAAATGCCAATGTCATGTATTGAAAACATCATTTGCCGGAATGCATCCTAGTGTTCCTTCTTGTATGCTACTCTGGTTACTTCGATACATGAATCCGCCGGACTACTCTCCATTGCACTAATTTAAGAGTGATGGGACCCTGCGCGTGTCTCTCATGTGGCCATACGGGAACCGTTGGGCACTTTTGTCTACCAGAATTATCTCATAGGTTTTAATGGAAATGATTGCGGCCATCAGCGACTGCGTCTCATTGGTCGGAATTACGGTTTATTGTCCTACGCCACCTATGACGATAAGAAAATGAGCCTTTCAAGGATAAGGCGAGCATACTGTGCATCCGTGGGCCCTGTTCTGGTGTTTAGTTACGTAATGTAGTGCAGCAAGTAAGGGCTGTTTGCTGATTTTCCATTTCTGATAGTCACTGTGTGCATGAGTGCCCTGCCGTGATGGGATCATCACGTAAACAGCGAGATTGCATTACAGCCAGTCTTCGGGGGTTGCACTGTGGACACATTCGTACCTAGCGGTATCTTCCGTTATCAGTTCTGCTGTCTCGAGTGTGCGCTGCTGGCCACTTGACTCATCAGACCTTATTCGCACAATCTATAGTCGGCTGTAAAAGAGTAACATTATTTTACACCAAGATATGAACTAACTGATATTCAGGTTCAACTCCATCAGCTGAACATACTTCCTCGCTTAGAGACCAGAGGATCCGGACTACAGAGACGCTCAGCTATGAATTGTGATCGTAGTCGTGTGTCTGAGAATTTATATCTGTAATACGTCTGTTCTTCTCTCTTTATTCATATCATGTGGCTGTTTGTTTATTCGCATATTTGGTTTCCTATCAATTATATAATTGTGCAAGCACATGACTGGTTGTGCAACCTTCAATTTTGCTTCATCTGACACAGCACCGTCAAATACTTCGATGTGAACATATATATATATATAACTATTCAACCACTCGGCATCGTTAGTGTTTCAAGTATGGGAAGATGATCCCCGTACTATAAAACCGTGCAGTATGACTACTCAAGACTGAATTCATTTGCGTGCCACTGCTGCAATTTAGACGTTAGGCGCGTATGTTCATCACATTGAGTGAGCTTATTTATGGTCAGGTCATACACTGTTTAAAGTTTGTCTAAAATATTCTAAGAGTTGATTTTGTCGAGACCCAGAGTAAATAATTTACGAGATTCTTTTTTTCCACCAACGCGTCCCTCCTTGATTCCCACCCAAGTGTTTTGGCGCAACATGTTTCATTGCCAGCACAATATAGTCGACTTCTAATTGTGCATGTATAGTCGCGTCTAATTTCATTTGTTAATAGCATGCCTCGTAGTTATCGATCACACTGATAAGGAAAATGATATCCATGGTATAAGTTTCTGACTTTCGTGGCAGTTACCCAGGTTTTTGACCAGTTTTGCCCTCTAGCTTGCGCTATCTCGGTAACAAAAACGCTTGCCCGTCAATCGTTTGGTTGCAAGTTTTAGCTTTGGTTGCTGTAATTACGTTTGTGGAAGGTTTAGCAACTTGACAATATCTGGTCCACCTATGATCTTGTGTTACACAGCAAAATGCGGTCTGTGATGTAGGAGTGGAAACAGTTTTTTCACTTCAGATGGTTTCCTGCTGTGGCATGGGGTTACTTCTATTTCCAATAGTTTTTGCTAATGTTTTCATTTTTTCTTGAAAGGGAATTTCTAACAAATCATTACCCTACACTGAAGAATGCCAATCCTAATCTCAAACTGATGGTTCGTGAGGCCCAGAACGTTTCTCCAAAATGCTATGCTCGTTATGGTTTGTTGCTATTATTATGCACATGTCCTAATTTTATCTTCTAGAGTATGGCAGAGAAGCTTTCGTTTCGCTTGTTGATAATACAGCGGAGGAAGTTTTGAAGAAACTCGAGGGGCTAAACCGTACCTGACCGTACACAGACTTCAGTAATTATTCGTAAATAGGCAAAACAGTAGTTGATCAAATACACTCTATTTGCACCGCTGGTGTTATTTTTGCAATCGAAAGGTCGACATTCAGGAGAAGACAGCCAGTCGGGTGGCTTGCAGCATCTGCTTGACAGTCTTGAAGTATTTTAAATCGATTTTGCGCACTCTTCTTTTGGCCTCTTCCGATCCGATGTCCATAAACATGTGAAAGAAGTCGGCGTGAAACTGAAATGTTAAAAAAAGTCCAGCAAGTAGTCCACCAGTGAACATGTTACATCCCCTCAATCTGTCATCTTAAAGCTACTGGGATGTGCTGTTTCGAGACTGCCCGCTCACTGACTGCTGATTTGTCGCACATCAGCTAATAACTGCGGCGGCTCTCTGAAAAATGCTTCGAAAAAACAAAATAAATTAAACTGACTGTTATGCGGTGTGCAGGTTTGTATATATCACTTCCTGTGGTAGCGTTCTTGTTAGGCGGGTGAAGTTTTTATAGATTTGCTTTTGCACTTTATTGTTCTTTTACTCCAAATTAGTAATACACAAATAGCCATTTGGACTGTTTGTTTGTTTACGTTTAAGCTGTATACTCCAGACTCCTTTTCCTGAGAATTATTTTAAGTTTCTTCAGACCAAAGTTCATGTCAAGGTGCTATGCTGCTGTCTACCTCACGTTCGTACCATCTTTTTTCCCATTCACTGAGTTTGATTCAAGTGGAAATTGTAAATAACTAAGTAAATAATGTCACTTTGCGTTTGCGTTGTGTTCCTCCTTCATTCTACGATGGTTACTAGTGACAGCTACTTACGGGTTGTTTTTTGTCCACTGCTGGATCGAATGCTTCATCGTACTCCTTCATATTCAATAGAGTCACTTTTTTTCTAGTCATCGCGTAGACACGCCAGGTATCCTGAATAGTAATGGGAAACAACAGGTATTATGACGATTCCAGGTCGTTGAAAACACCGACATGCTACACGAAATTTACGACGGACTATTACTTTAGTGGTTTTTAGAGGTATTTTACGTGTTATAGCCTCTTAATTTCGGAGACTGTTTAATACTCGTAGTCTCGCTGGTGACGATCCGTACGCTAGTCTGCAGAAGTTGTTTTATGCTGAAAGGTTTTTCTCCTATCAGTCAGGCTTCATACATACCGGTTTTCCTGAATTTTAAGACTGCTCGCAGACTGCAAAGAGCTGAAACTTTCTACTAGTGTGTTGGTCTGGAAAACGTAGGAACTTAAGACCTCGCTATGTGGTCTCACGGTTTACCACGAGAAGAGCGATTCAGTGCTACGGATTTCGACAGTCTGCCCCGTCGGTAACAGAACGAATATCACGCATGTCAGAACACTAAATCAAACCAATCTGCCACTATGTTCTATCGATCGCCCTGGTGTCCATCTCCGCTTTACTGTATCTCTGATTTCACTACCACTAATGTACCTACAGAAGTTAGAGATCGCTGGAGTACGTTGCTACTCAGTCAGAGGCCATTTCTGCAAGTCAAAACGGTTTTCAGGACGAGTTTTTTCTTGATTGTGTGGCAGTTGGGCGTTGTTGCCAGCCGTTAATTTATTGCTGTCGATAATAACTATACGCCTGGTCTGTGGCGTTGATGAGTAACTAAAAAACCTCTTGAATGCTCCAACTGATACTGTGTGCGTAAAGCTTCCAGCAACAGTAGATGGGACATGCGGCTTGCTATTCAGTCAACCTGCTGCCTCTAAAGATTCCTCAGTCAGAAACTTGCTGGATACACAGAGTTTCCGGAACAATTTTGTAGTCATCGCTGGTGGGAATTTTTTCTGTCTATATGAGGTCTGGAGATTTGTCCCATTGTCTCCAAACTCATCATCATACTGGAAGTTGGTTGGTTGGTGGCATCCGGTTCGGATTAGCCTATCACAATGACCGAAGCCAAAGGACGCTTGCACCTGATCATCACTACAAGTGGCTTGCGCTGTACCACCTGTGACTCCACTCACACATCACGTATCCAGTGCACATCCAAAGGAATGAGACCAGAAAGTGTGTGGATGAGGCTTCTGTGACCAGCCGGCCATTGCTGGTTAGCCAGTTGATAGGCCTGCTCGAACCTGAAACTGCCATCTATCGAGGAATAAACAGAGAGACTCCAATAGCAAAATCTAAGCTGGGGACAAAATTATTGAAAGTATAGCTTAAGTAATTATCCAGTGTATGAGTATATTTCAGTGCACTCTAGTGAGAATATGGAGGGAAAACGAGGTGCAAGGTTAGACTGGAAGAAAGCAGACAAAACATTCACCATATAATGCCTTGATAGAGTCAAAGAAAAGGAAGGCTAAAAGGTCAGAGACCTCTAGGTTTGTGAAGAGAGCGGGTGGGTACCGAGCGACGGTAGTCGTTGGTTGATACGAGCAAGAAAAAGTGGATAAAACTGGTATAGCGTACTTGACCCTAACCTGCTCGCTGTCTCTTGGGTGGTGGTGGTGGTGTGATTTGATCACATTGGTGACCTACTAATCCTGTACGGCCGGCGCACTCGCGGCCGCAAACATCGCAACGCCATATGATCATGTCACCACGAACTATGGCACCGATTTCTCCCTTGCGCACCGCGCGCTTCCGTTCTCGGCCGCGCAATAATTGTTCTTTGTACTTGCAGATGGTCGTCTGGGTGATATTTCTCCAGACCGTGCGGCTAGACACGAAATCTTCCCAACATCTAAAATCAATATTAGAACCCGAAGGATGACATCCTGGTATCTCTGCTTTTGACCACCAGGATTTCGCGTGCCTGATTTCGGTTGTCGGTACAGCGACTGCTTTGGAATCCGGTCATCGCCCATGCGCCCTAGCGGAGGAAGCTGATTGGGCGTCAACATGGTTTCCGTCGATGTCCGCTGGAGTGCTCCAGTGTTGAGAACTGTGTCCGACCACCGAATGCCTAAGGTGCGTCTCAGACATTGCAAGTGGAAGCGATTCAGATTGCACCAGTTCTGATGATACAGTATCTGAGTTCTACTGGTGTACATCAGTGTACAGAGCACCGTTGAGTGCTAGAAGATAGGCCCACTGACCAATTTTCGGCCTTTTTTCCATACGCTTTTCTGAATTTTCAAAACCTGCACCGGCCTTTACCACAAGAGCCAGTTTTTCGCGGCCATCGGACAAATATCTCAGTAGACTGCTAACAACGTAGTGGAACAATACGCAGCTGTAGACACTGTCTCTGTCAATGCGTACTCCAGGTCCATGAACCATACTTCACTGGTGTACAGCAATATAGATAGCACCATTGAGCGATAGTGGGTATACAAACGTTCACAGACAAAGTCTTCCACTTATGTATCAGTCGGCTCCGACAACTGTTCGTTTAATGTATAGCTAACTGTCTGTTTCGAAGGAAGTGGAATCTTCTTTGTCTAACAGTCAGTGTGGCACTACTGTGACCTCCCGTCGCAAGTAACATTCAGAGTATTAGCTTGTACTCTGTATTGAAGCTCTCAAGACGACATCTTGCCTGTATGCAAAAAGCCTGCCGATTATTTTAACTCGCGACGGACCCGTGTAATACCTAACTCGAGAGGAAGCCCACAGGAGTTGAATGCAATTTAGTTGCAGGTAAGACACTTGAGGGACCGAAGTGACGAGCACGAGTGTTAGCGAAAACTTCGTATATCATCCGAGTGGGTTCTCAGAAGTCTATAACTTATTTTGCGTGTAATTACCTGTAAAACTAGCCACTGAGATGCAGGCTTGTCTGTGTCTTTTCGGTTGACTCGGTCTGCATTGATCTACAAAATATCTACAGCCGGTCATTGGAGGAAAGGTCTAAACCAGCTAATTGGTATCGAGCATGTAGATTTCAGTTTGTGACATCACCCTCAATCAATGTAAGGTTTCGCCATTTTGGCATCCGGGCTTCTAGAATTTCCACACTGGTGAGGTCAACAAACACATTGTTACCCTGTTCTTTTCAATACTCTGGGTTCAGAAAATGGGAAACCGTCGGATTTTTTCTGGAAGGTGTTTTTTTGTGCTGTGGATGGGCGTTACCGAAGAGGATACTTTTTATAAGCAGGGAGGTTGCCTCTGACAACGTGATAGACTGGAGTGTTTGGAAGAAAAATTGGCTTGAAAAAGTTGAACTGTTTTATCTGATAGGTGATCTTGCTACACTGGTTATGATTAGCTGGAGTTAGCTTGGGAATACCTTGTTCTGTTTTCTTTCTGCCATCTAATTGTTAATTTTTTATCATGATTTTCGGCTAGCATTCAACCTATGTTCAAGCATATACAACGTAATAACAGTAATATTCCAGCAGCTGTTTTAACGCGCTGACCTGTAACAAGCAAAGACCGGAATAACTGAATGCTTACATCAAAATATCAAATACACTGCGGAAGCCAGATTAACAAAAGACCAAATGGTCACTCACTTCACTGAACAGCTCACAAAAAATTTAGATCTGGACGTGTATACATGAAGCTTGTATTTTCTGACCTTGGTCACTGTGCAGTATAGTGTGTCGATACATGAGTATGTAGTTGGCTTGTGGGTGTCTGTGTTGCTATCTGGGAATGAGCCAGTCTACTGTTAACAATAACGTCTAGAATTTCAGCCTATTGACTGTGGAGTTGTTCTTCACAGAGAGATTCTGTAAAACCCTCGGATATGGTAAAATATGGGGTTCTCTGTTCTCAAGTCTGGCATGTACCATGAGTTATTAGCACTTGACGTACAAAAGTTCCATTGTAATTTGTGTGATTAAGGTAGCTGGCTACTATTTTCATACTGCTTGCATACACACCCGATGCTTGATAGGTTTAGGACTCAAGTTAACGTTACCTCATCCACGGAATGATCTTGGTCCACGTGTTCCACAGCTGTCACGATGATAGTATTTCGATCTAAGCATTCCGCATTCCATCGCGACCATCCGAAAGCGATCGCGGGACTGAGCAGAGCCATTTGCTCGTACAACCGTTGCTCAGTGATCGGGTTCTAAGGTTTTCGTAAAAAAAATACGCCGGAGTGGATGATGAGGAATAGTTATGACATATTCTTTTGTAGGTAACAGCAGCTTACGGCTGCTTACGTGCACTGCACTTTCAGGTTTGTTCTTATTTACTGCAAAATCAGTGTTTATTTCAGATGCCTCGAAAGGGTAGTTAAGAGGTAATTATGTTGTGGTAATTATGTAGTTCATACTCTCTGGCTTGTGTGCTTGTTTTAGTTGATGTTATTCCATCTTTTAAGCACACCAACCACCTGCTGATTGGACAGCCTGTCATTTTGACTTACCCCATCCCCTATTGTATTGATTGGTTCTCCTCATTGTGTGATTTAAGCCGTTCTCATTGATATTACGGCCTGACCTGCCGTTGATTCTGACGGTGATCCACGAAATAACGGGTTTACAAATAGGTGTAAATGTTTGAAGAAAAAATTAAGCAGGAAAAACCTATTGATGCTCATTGTTTCATCAGAGAGCTTTTCCAAACCTCGGTATATGTAGTCGGGAACTGCTGAGCGTGACAAGCGACACCTGCTGCCTTTACTTAGCAGGGCGGCACTAGGAGTACATAGTGGTTTGCCATCCTGCTCTCTTCCAGTTGTCGACAACCACGTTGAGTGAATCCCGATGCGGTAAGCCCTTCATCAGCATACGGAGTACGTGACCTGGCTAGCGAAGACTACGCTTTCAATACCTTGGTTGTCGGTCGCGAACTTGTAGATTTCCAAATACGCTCCGATGAACTGTCGCATACAGGCTGAATGGTAGAGATAACGGTTGTGGAACACCGAGAGTTTCACTCATTTCTATCCGAATGGGCCAGGTCTGTGATTCATAGAGGAAAGTTAAGGGCACACGCACCGTAAACCTTGTCGTTAATTGATGAGCAAACGTTTTTGTGATACCACAGGTGACAGAAATTAGCGAAGCAGTACACATTTCACTTGACCCCATGGACTGCGTATCAGCTAGCTGATAAAATGACACCACCTTGTTAGATGAAGCGATCGACAATCCCAGGCGGCTTGCGTGCAACGACAAAAATAATCTCTGAGCCAAACCAATCTGATGGTATTTTACACTTTGAAAATGGAACGTATGCACCATAACCTACCTTGTCTAGGCACTCCACGCGGCAGACGGAGTCTTCTCGGGGGAACATATTTACACCGGACAGTTGCAAAACTGTGATAAGTTCATCCGGTGTGAACCATCGACCGTGCAGGTGAGTGAGTTCGTGCTTGTGGTAATTGTGAACATCGTGTACTGCGTCCGCTTCCGCTGTATTGTCTCCCCCCACATCAGAGAAGTCATTCGGATGGGGTAGGCTAGGCAGCACGGCAATGCGTTCGCCAAGTATGTGCAATCTTAGTTCAGTCAAGCCTCCGGTTATAGTCAGAACGCACTGATTGGTATCTGGGAGCTCACTCAAATAGGCCTCGTCTGAAAGACCCAGGGTAGGCACTGGGCCCAGAATCATCACTTGTTCGGCGATTCCATTTGGCGCGCGATCTTTCGATGGCTCGGTTGCTGTGCCTTCCAACCCACTGGCATTTGTCTTGATAAATAGGGCGTTGTTTAAGGAACCTTAATCATTTGCTTTAGTACTTGATTAAATTGATGTAATTTCTCACAAGTCGCCTACTAGAGTACTACTCTCCTAGACTATCTACTGAAGTGTAAATGAGGAGCTGCATGTTTTTGACATAATCTCATCATAACATTACTTCTATGAGATCCCGCAATGAAAGCAGTTACACATGGAGTCACATTTTCCTTTCAGTCCTTCATATGTGAAACCGTCGATGTGTTAGGTGCCTCCGTGTCGATCGGGTGAGTCAATTAATAGCGGAGCAGTTGGTGCGAATGAACGAGCCCGTTGTGCACACATAAGGTCAGATCACGTAAGTGGACAACGATGGTCGCGGTGGTGTTTGCTGACGACCGAATTTGACTCAGCAAACCACTGGGTCGTGCGACTTGGTACTTGTCTAGCCGAATCGGAGGGCATCATCAGGCTTTTATCCGCATGAACAAAATCACCAGCCTGATTATAGGTCATCTTGTTGGTAGTTGCTAACGTGTTAACGTAGATCGATCACTCAGTGTCTGTTGCACGATACCATTTGATGAACCAGAATTCGTTCGACAGCAAACGTTAGTCACTACCGCCGTCATCGCCATTCGATTACGTAACCCAAACCTAGTGTATACAGAAAAAGCTCGTTCATTCGCTCCAGTTGCCCTGACCATTGATTGAATTATCCAGTCAATGCGGAGTCATCTAAGGCGCCCTTATCTTTTAAGGGCTTGAAAGACTGAAGTGACCATGTGAACTTTGACTATTACAGGGCTGCGTGTTCGACAGTTATTTTGATATTTTATAAATGTAACAGTCTAAGGAGACATTCGAAGACATTTTTGCTAAGCCTTGTTTTTGAAGAAATATATGATCAGTTACGCAATCACAATAGAATTCCGCTTGTTTCGGCCACACCTGAGAGTTGTTGAGGTGTTGTGCTCATCTGATAAAATGTTTTCAAGTGTCATTCTTCTTACGCGTTTTCTGTGGAGGAACTTTTATCAAGCTTCCGGTGATCAGATGGCCTTTGGAATGAGAGTACGGAAGTTATTGAGAGTTCCACAAATCTGGATACCATCGGCTGCATACCGACTGGACAATCTAGGGTTTCATGGATCACCGACTTTGACGAATCTTATTCACTTCTGATGTGATCCTTTGAGAATCATATCTGTTATGGTTTCTGTTATAGGAAAGATTTCACGGAGAACCCTGTATGATTCTTGTCCATTATAAAGACTCCTGACCCTGCACACTGTTTTTATCTCACTTTTATGAAGCTCTTTTCTCCGACTAAAATCTCCGACCGCTTTTTTCAAACTTAACCCTCTTCTGTACAGGTATTGGAAAAATGCACCACGCGGAAGATACATGAACCCCAAGACGCCAGTGGTGCATACTCCTGTCATGACCGGCAGATGAAATCCAGCCACATTTTCAAGAAGCAGTCGTGTTTACCACTGCGCCCTTGATCTAACACCAGGCACGACCGAATTACCATATGCAAACACTGTACCAGATTTGCATGCGAGTTTACACGCGACAATTTAGTCGTGCCTGGTGTGAGCTGAACGACGCAGTGGTCAACAAGACGGCTTCTTAAACGCGTGGCTGGAGTCCAACTCCCAGCCTTGGCAGGGAGATGCACTACTGGCAGACTCTAACAAGAGCGAAACTCAAGTTTAATGTTTCGGAAAGGAGCTGGTGGAAAGCCTGTGGGGCTTAGAAAACCACGGCAAATTGTGATTGGTGTTCAGTTCGTATGAACCAAAAATCCCTAACTGCATATATGTAGAATAAATTAGTTTACTTTCACCTGTTTGCTATCATGAGTTAGTCGAAGCTTTAACATCCAAGTTCGCATTCCCAGCTACACATCATACTTTGGTACGGGGTAGTTATTGACTAGATAACCTCATCCAAGTGGTCTGTGACATTCAGACGGTTGTATAGATCGGTTGTTGAGAGGCGTCGGCTGTTAATTTGAAACGATTTATTGTTCGTGTTGCTAGTCTTACCGAATCCCTAATTCAAAGCTTTCATCATTCGTCTTACGGCGTTAGTTTCCTGCTACTCGTTGAGAACTTCAAAAAGTTCCTTATGACAAGATACATAATTGAACCGTATAGAGGTATTGGACTGTATTGTCTGTGAATTCTGACTTGGGTTTGAGGACGTGGAACCTCACTCGATATATAACTTACAACGAGCCGTTGTTGTCATCATCATAGTTGAATGTAGACTAAGATACTGCTCTATCGCGAAGATCGAGATAAAAGAACAATTAGGGTTTTCAACCGATGTCTTTGGTTTAGAAGCCTATATTGCAAGGTGGGTGGTAGTTAATTGCTTCTCCCAACCCCTGATCTGGTGGAGCAGGAGATTTTGGTGACTTTTGCTTATTGGTGTTCTTGATATGAGTGCCTCTATCAGTGTGATCTTCAACCCGTCCAATACGGCCCACTAAGTCTTCGTGATGCGTAAGACCTCACACTGCATCAAGGTCCGGTGATCGTAGAACGATCGCATTCCATTAGTATGATCGTTACGCTATTAGCCAGTAGATCCCAAATCCTACTGAGTGTTTATCGGTGCCTTTTTACTGAACTGTATAGTTTAATTCACATCTTTTAGCCCTTCAAGCGCACATAATAGCCGGAATGACCTTTGGTCGAATTGTGCTTACAGTTTTTCCAAGTATCTATTTAAACATATTGGTCGAATACATTTTTTTAGCCTTGATGTTTCATCAGAATGTCAGGGTACTAGACCGACGAACGAGTGCACTGAGTGGCGGACTTCACTGCCGTCAATGAGCTACGAGCAGGAGATAACAGACTTACCGCTGCTTCTTTGTACTGATCCGTTGTGACTTGAGTTGATCTGGCCCCTGTGTGCGATCGATATACTGGAGCCGAGAAAACACTGGTCATTGGCACTGTTTCACCGAAGCCTAACGTGTAATCATTGGTCGCTGCGCTCACAGACTGAGCACCTGTGACTGTTTTAATCTGATGAAACGGGAGAGGTCTCAGTTCCCAGGCCTGCAACGGAAGACAGATAAAGAATCCTCCGCATCGACCTTTGGCAGTTCAAGGAAAAGTTCTAATTTATAGCTAAAAGTGAGCAGATCAGAACTAATTTGCCGAATTCATATCTAATCTCGACTAGTCCATATCATAATGCTTATATCTTCAGTGTCTTCAAAAATAATCAAGTCACAAGTGAGGGTAATGTGGTATCTTCAGTGGATGTTGCTGTGCTAAGTTCTGTGCGGTTGGTTTTGAATCAGATATGACCACTACTGGCTTTTTTGGAAAGGAATGGAAGCCAAACGGTCATGTGGCCAATCAATACATCCATTCGTTATGCAATGCACACACTGTGTTTGGTGGAATTTTCAGTAAACGTTGAAAATTTTTGTGTGTTCATCAGCTCCTCTAACAGTGCATGCTGATCTTCAAGATGATTGAAGTATTTACACTTTGAATTGGCTGTTATTTCTAAAAACTTATGGTGTCTGTAAGCTTTAGCAATACGTCTACAGATAGTTCGTTTTAAATTCTTTGCTCCTTAGCTCGTCTGTAAGGTGTGACTGTGTCGTTTTGCAACGACACTAGCTCGTTATATTAAACAGTGATGGAAACCAATGTTTTTGAGGAACGTGATGACCTTCATGTAAGATGTGTTCTCAAACATTTCGTTCGTTCTTTTCAATTACATACACGGATTGAAGTATGAACACTTAGATGTATGGAAGTCTAGTGATCAGTCATATTTCAGTCACGTGGTGGAAACTAATGACAATAGGTACGAATATCGATGTAAGTTAGAAACAAAGACTAAGAATGAAGGAATCAGAATAAGAAGAATATTCAATCTAGGTGACGTGCTACCAATGTAGCGACAGATTTACACTAGTCTGTTTTTGGACATATAATGGTGTGTTCATACAATGTTCACATCCATACATCACAAAGAGAATTGTACGGCACTGTTCATCCGACAAAGAAGGAGGACAGCATTAAATCGTGCTCATACATTGACTAATCTCATTGTGATGCACTAGACAATTCACTTTCCGTCAACTCCGATAAAGGATCCGATGTCTATTCTCGCCAAATCGAACATTATTTATGAATTTACCTGTATTTGTAGTTTACAGTACGGAGTACCTCCTCAAGTGGCTTCTGAGTGCCCAAACCGGAATTGCAGAGAGTGCAATTACACAACACTTACAAAAATTTGGCCACGAAGTAGACCCGATTAAAGCATTCCGTGTTGTCTGTCACACAATGAACAAACAAACTCTAGTTTTTTCTTAGACTCATGCAACACATCGTATGAAGCCACCATTGTGTCCGAAGAAACAGATGATTGTAAATCTGTCACTACCGTGGTAATACATTACATAAACTGAATAATATTCCTATTTATTCATTCTTATTCCTTGTTTCCACCTTACACGTATATCTATATCTATTGTCATTAGTTTTGACAACGTGACTGAAAGGTGACTGATCACTTCAAATTTTTACACCTAGACTCTCACACGCCCAAATGTTTGTGCATCATTTCGCGTATGTAATTGAAAAGAGTGAATGGAATGATGGTTACGTATACATCTTACATGACGGTTATTGCATTCTTCGAATGAATTCGAGGACAATATCATTTCACACTACTACTGTTTTCGTTACCTACCCTTTTTTCACGTCACTGTGTAAAATTTCCGACTATTGATTGTTCATGGAATAAACAACAATCACGTAAGATCCAATTATGTCTTCCTATACGAATACCCAGCAGGTTCAGGGGGTTAATGCGCACTATTTAATCTGTATAATCATTGTCACTCAAACTGAATATTCTGGGGAATTTTTAATCCATGACTGACAACACTGCTAACTCCAATATGAATCATTATATGAACTACCTAGTTTGATTTGCAGTGGAAAAGTTGACACTAAATATTTTCTGAGAAAAGTTGACAGCAGTCTGTTCACTGAAGTCAATTCATGCACAATTATGCCGAGTATTATATACTGCCAGTTGCGTTTGCTAGAGTTGTTTGAAGTTCCTCCGTGTTTGGCATTTTGGCAGTGCGCTGCAAGATTCCAGTAATTTGATACCTGGTTTACTCCCGATGGGAAGATGACCGAAATTTGGTTTGTGGAAAGCCGAATTTACTTTGTTCTCCTACCGAAGACATGTAGACCATGCTGAATGACCTGAACACTTAATTTAATCCGTATGGTACTTTCGAGATCTACATTGCTACTCCAAGGCTTGAGTTCTCACCTATTCTTTTTTCTGTAGGCAGTTTAGACCGTTCTACTTACTTTGCCAGCTTCTTACACTACATAAGAGTTATCCTCGAGAATAAGGTACCACGTGTTATTTTAACGAACACGGGTCACCTATTTGAATGGAAGCACTTCGGTTGTTCATTTGAACGAGCGGTGCCTAGGTTTGTGTACGATTCACTTTGCTGTCTTGTTCGGCCTGAGACTAGGGTGCGATCAATTGGTTATGCCTGCTAATCGTTGTCTATTAATCAACGCACGACAGTTGAGACGATTACACAACCAATGCAGATGTTTACCAGCGCTTATTCAGACGAACATCAGGCGCCTGGCCAGTTGGTTACATAGGGAAAACCTGCCACTTACGATGGTTGTGCCACGTATTCCTTACGCCAGCTGAGCATCCATCACAGATCGTTATGCACAAATCCACCAAAGGTTGAATAAAGCAGAGCAAAGGTTGGGCAACGACGTGAAATGTGATAATAACGGTTCTGGCTGCCCCTGTGGATGTAGTCATTAATCATTTTCTGCTCATGTGGTGAATTCGTGATCACTCCAATCACTAGTACACATCCTGATTATCACCGCCGTTGCTAATCAACCTCGTTTTCTCGAGTACAGTCGCACGTAGCTTTTATATCAGATTTTCTCATGTTTTCGACAAATGGTTGAGTCTGCACGTATGTGTACAGACAACCAATTTAGATAATTGCGTGTATCCCCAAAGCGCAAGTATCTGAAAGCATCGTAGTTTACTTGTGACGGTTGCAATTTTGATATGATAATGTCTGCTTTATTGGAAGCTCTTTCTTCAATGTGATCATCAGTGTTCATTTGGACAATAACCGTTGTTTCTAACGCGATGCATTTGAGGTCAGGTACTAACCGCATGGCTGCTGATTCGAGGTTCAATTATCACAATCACTCTCGACGTCTTGGAACAGTTTCATGATTGGAGAAAGTTCAGCCACTCACAGCCCACGCACAAGCTACTGTAGGCAAAATTATGGTCGATTGGCCCCAACGAATCTAAAACAGTGATCGGCTGCTACATCAAATTTGTTTGTAGGGGGTGGTTATTAAAACAGGTTGTTTGAACTTGTGTCGGATTTCAACTGCCGGATCACCCGAGGCCAGGTCGTGGGATGTAGTAATGAACGGGCCGATCAAACCGCCACATGCCTGTCACCCACCAGCAATGGTAAGCACTGTTGGTTCTCTACAAAAATGCATTATTTTTCCTAATAAGTTGACATTATTTAAGATCGCTTGGACCATTATTGCTCTGATTTTCTGGATTCACTGGCCCAGCAGGCAGCACTACTCGGCTCACGAGTGTATCGTTTGCAACACACTCAGTGTGATGTAGAGGCTTTTTAGTTTTTTGATCATAATTAGCATGGGAGAACTTAACAATCGAGTCCGATGCTGAAGAAATGTTCATATAACTTAAATGCATGGACAATAAGAACCATATGGATGGTGTGTTGGTAGAACTGATAACTGGAAACGCCTATCGCTTTAGAAAGAACCACCACTCGACGAATCCAGCTAGTTAAATCTATTCAGTAGGATTGATTAGCTCTGATTTATGTTGGTTCGTCACTGACCACTCGGTTCGTTGAACCTGAACAGGCTACAGCTGAATTTGAGTTCGGATGGATTTACTGTGGAGCGGTTAAGGCGTACACAGTAAACTGAACGCCAACAGTACGTTGAAGTTTACATTTGAATGAATTTCAAAACAAACGAACTCGTTCATGTGCCTTTACGCACATGACAGATGGTGTGGCCTCTGGTGTATGCTCTATACAACAATCAGACAGGTCTCACCTGAAATGGCATATTTATATGGAAGTCTTGAAATATGGCCATGGTACCAAACACACTAGTACGAAGCACAATCAGGTTCTCGTCCTCTTTGAACTCTTCTAACTCTATTCCGCTAGTACGCCACTGATTGACCTCGGGATCCCATCGCGCCAAAAGTGGTTTTTCCGCGATAACCAAGCAAGGAGGAAGACTGAAAATAGATGGAAACCGAAATGGTACTACGTGGGACGAGAACAATGTGAACCCCGGCAGAGTCTAGCTACTCAAAACTTTTGTCTGATGATGTTGATATTAGTTTAACTGGACTGTAGGTGTTCGCACTTCAAAATATTGGGTTAGACTGACGTTCAAGACTTCATTGGTTGATTCAGAAATGAGCTCATTCTTGTTTGTTGGAACATCACACATGACTGAACATATTCTGCATCAGCTGTTGTTCTAACAATGCAGTGTTTGTTTACTGGGTGGACACACATTCAGTTCACCGCTCACAAGAAATTCTATATGAACTGGCAGGCGCTAAAATTCGGTCAAGTCAGCACAGCTTGTCCTCGTTTCGTATCTTCACCCACTCTTTCATCACTTACGTCCAAAATTTATCCTCCGGCACATAAAAACGAAATTTGACTCGTCGGTCTGGATAACATCCGTAGATCTTGCAACAGTGGACAACTCAGTCGATACTGACCACTATTATATGTAGAAAGTGTCTATCTAAGCAAATGTACGTGATGGTGAAGGCGTGAGACAGAAGCACGCTATCTAGGCCGCTTCGTTAGAACGTAGTGGACTTACAGCGTTGAGGCTGTGTGTTGATGGGCCAAATTACAGGTCGAGCTTGTCTTTCGGACTGTGGCTTCCACTATTCACAGGCGGTGACTGAAGACTAGGTGAGACGGCGACCTATCGGGCTAGGTGGCCTGACTGTTTCTTTTTCGTTTAAGGTGTCCGCAAACTAAACGCAACCAGTGCTACGGAAAAGTAAAAGCCGAACGGAGGCTTCCCTTACTGATAGTATGCTACTTTCACTCACAGGTCGGTTGTTTTTTGCAAGATGTCGACACTTCAAAGCTTAATGTTTGCATTTAGACCTTGGTGTATGTGATACTTAGGTCCTATCTCTTCCAATTATTTTGCATGCCATTCACGATTTGATTGTGAATCATTGTTATATTGCTGTCTGTGATGACAACGAAGTTACAGTTTAGATTTCTGTGCATTTCAGTAGATATACAATGATCTTGTAGTTCGTGCTCAACCTGCGTTGTATTCATTCGCGGTAAGTTGATCATTTTAAACACCATTTTTAAGCTCAACCACGGGAGTGTACTTCGATAAGACTTTGTGGAGAGCATATCTTATTATTGGCTGAAGGCATTGCCGCGTCTTTCGAAGTATTACGTTAACCTATCTCAACTGGAAAAACTTGGCCCTCGTGAGACTCAAACTCGATACAGCTTCGACACATTCGAACCTACCGAGATACAGGGCACACTCAGGGCCTTGAGTTTTCAGAATTTCGTTAGTTTATGGCATTCATGAGTCTAATTGAAACTATACTTTCTTTAAGTCAGGTTATAGTTTGACTGTCTTTTCTTCACGTGAACTTCGTAACTAACCAGATGTTGACATTGTGATTATCATCGCACTGTTATACCGCTCCCGGTTGGTCAGCCTAGCCATTCCCGACTGATTTGCCTGTTGTGTTAATGATGCCTGAGATATGCGTGTTTGTTTTGTGCTCTTTGAAATGTGTCTATTTTTCTCCCATGGTTTTATAACTGAGCGTAAGTGTCATCCTACCGGTATGTTCATTTCAGTGGTTGGCTTCGATAAGTCTTTTAGGCCCCAACGCATTACACATTTGGTGATTGATGGCAGCTGCACTGTAGCTCCGTGTCTTTTTCCTTAGATGGAGCATGGATACAAGGCTGATAAAGAACGGTCATGGTTGGGGAACATAAGGACAGATTGTGCCCGAGGGTCAACCTTGTAGAACATTTTGTTGAAGTGTATCTGAAGTTCAGAAACGCATTTGCATTGGGGGTACTCTTTACAATAACGTGCGAGTTCATTTTTCGCAAATTTAACTCGAACTTGCCCCAGCCAACTAGCACTTTGTTTTACACGAAGGCGTGAATGAAAACGTTCAGAGGATTTCTAAACCGTCAACAGGTTAGACAGCACTAGGTGGGTTTTTTCTGATCGACCTGACTTTGCAGCAGAATGATAGGGATGTGTTTGTTAGCTTACGGAATTCAAAACTCTCGTTCAATTTTTGCCAATCCATTTACTTTGATGCACTTTCTTGCTTTACGTTATGGCATGAGCAGGGCTGTTTGCATAGGTGTTTGGGTTACGGAAACTCGTTAGACACACCAGATAGGAATTGTCCGCTGCTTCTTATACACTACGTGTCTTGTATGATTACCTCATAAATTGTCGGAAGTTTGGACGTTGTAACGGTCAAAAGTTTGCGCTGCTAAAAAACGTACTCGGGTATTTTGTGAGGTGATACTCTGATACACTGTTCATCAAACAAATTTTCGATAATATTGTGCTGAAGTTGCCGTAGGAGGAATCTCGGATCACTCCCTGTGAGCCGATGGTTGACGAATGTAGTTGACACTACGCTATATTTTTTTACAGGCGTTCGTCTCGGTATTTACTTTTTCATTCATACCAATGTGGAAATGTACCCTGTTCCTTGTTTGGGGACGACCGGCTGATTGATTGTACTGTCCCTTTTCTGATTTCCTATTAATGTTACTCAGTTATCTAGCTTCCGTATGCTAATTATTTATATGCCTTTCCTACTTTCTGTTTAACCTGGTCCAATCCTATGATTTCTGCTTTTGTAAAAATTAAATGGATAAAGTGAACGTAAAACACTGTCTTCTGGCGAAGAAATTGATAATCGCAATGACGAAATTCTTTCCAAATTACACAACTTTCCTAAACTGGAACTTTTACTTACCGAAATTTAACTTGAACGGGTGGCTTTTCATCCTTTCTTTCTTCTTTCTTTTCTGATAGAACAACAAAATATAATTTTATAGAGCTTTACTTAAGCTGTGAAACTAATTCCAGTAATTTTTTTTACCATGGACCTCTGTTGATGCATGTTAGTAACCTCTACGTCCATACGAGTGGTCAGAACTAGTTTCTATATCACTTGCAAACTGTACTTCAGGCGAGCTCTAATAAGCGAATAAATTGGTTTCAGTATTTTTTCTGATGAGGAAGAGGTCAGAAATGGAGAAACGGAAGTAATGGTATGATCCTAATCTAGTTCTGTTTTCCGTTTAATTTGAACTGTGCCATTGATCCATATGTGAAAACGATTCTAGCGTTGCCTCTTGTTTGCATACAAATGATGAACCCCATGACGTGTTATTGTTATATTTGTGACTCCGTTTCCGAAAGCAACACTCTCAGATGCGAAGTTACGTCCATCTCTTGGTGATCTCAAACACATTGTGTGGTGCATCGTCCGGGTGATCACGTAGGCCAGGGCGAGTAGTGAACATACTGAAATGGTTTGTCTGCTCGTAAAAAGACATACCGAGAAACTGGAAGCATTGAGATCTCTAACGTTACTGTCATTCGGAACGAAGAACATAGGGAATAAATGTTCTTGCACGGTATCCTTGTGGTTTGCACCACTGAGGTGGTTGTGATCAGGGATGACCGAATAACTTCTTGTAGTTTATCAGAACAGGGCGAAAAATGTTGCAATACATTTACATTTCGTTTACTTCCTTTGGTAGAAAACACAAAGCATGCAGTGTCTGTGCAATAGACAAAATGATAGACAGTGGATACGTGTACAGTCACACAAATTATTACAAATTACTACGTAACCATGACTATGACAACTTGACTGCTATGTACATAATGCCGGCTGTTAAGCACGGACAAACAGGTCCTTCAGATGTTCCGGCTCTCATGTGAAAAACAAACACCGATCACCTATACTCTAATGTCAGTGTTATGTTTGCGATTTAATTATGACTCCTGCTGGATGCTCAGTCTAGCGGGATTCTTCCATTGTCTGCACACTGACGTAGCATGCGATTTATGTCGTCATTTGCCCAACACAATTACAATGGAGTTGATTTCATACCTTATTAATTTGAACAGTGTGAATCAGTTTCGTCAGTGCATTTGAAGGTAGTCAATTTTATACGTCTGAGGAAAACAGAAATCAGCTTTTTGTTTCTCTCGTACAATAAAGTGGAGTACCTGCCGTCAACACTGCAGTAGACTGTCTGTCCCCGTGTGTTAACTGAGCGGATTGCCAACAAAATTGTGCCGAAATGGGCGGCAACAATCATTATTTCGGGGTATCTTCAGGATCTTAACAGAATGCATTACAATTGAGAAATCATGCGATATGTCCGTATGTGGCGGCTTAATCATGCTCATAGCATGCTCTCTGTCATAACATCTAATAGGTTCGGTTTTCGTAGTTCATACCGTTAGTGTATATTTATTATTATGTATATCTACTATTCATACACAATACCTCAGAGAATATACATCGGAAGTATTATTTTATCCCTTTTTTGTATAGTGTTTATAAATTTCAGCCTCATCATCGTGCAGGATCGTGCTAACCTTTTTTTATCCATAACAGATCATTATACAGTGACATCGAATTACAAAATTCTGATTTATGCTGTAATTAACATATGCCACATATGAACTCTGTCTAACATTTCTGTACAAACCTGCCAGCTCTGTTTGCTCGGGGTTTGTTTGGGTATTCTGTATTGTGTCCACGATATACTCGAATGGTTGCAGGCTAGGAGGGCGAACACATGTAGTAATGCTCCAGCCACGACCAGACCGCGGTTGTCTTGGCAGATTGAGCAAATCAAACCGAATTACACCGCCAATAACGTGATATTCTCCCAAGTCCACCGCGTCTGAGGAGAGTTCTACGCGCTCCCACTCATCGGGCTCTACCAGACCAGGATTATGGGAAAGAATTAGATGGATAAATAAAGGCCTACAAAACATCCACTCTTTCGTTCAGTCATAGCGGTCATGAGACTAGCTAGGAGGCAACGGAGCTGGGTTCACGGTTCATCGTAACGAAAGTTTGGAATAGCCTAGGATAACGAATTTTCCAAATAGGGTGAATATGCATTATACCAGTTTAAACTAAAGAGCTGGAAGTATTATGAATGCAGTAGTACAGACGTCACCGATACACTGCCAGCTCGGATAGCGTTTCAAGCCAACACTTCGAGTGATCACAAGTACCCCCACCGAGCATGTACCACCTACCCACTTTACTTATTAAAGATGCCACAATCTTCTTGTCTTGCTACCACGTCCCGCTCCAAACGGTTTTACCCGAGTGAGGGAAACTTTCATCTGGTATGTAGAGTACGTGACCCAACCATCATAGACTACATGATTAGTTGGCCAATTGGTAGTGTGTCCGTAATTTTACGAGGCACGAGGACAAAGAGTTGGTTTACCCCAGTAATCGGCGCACTTGATGTAAGCCAGTTGGCACAGAAAACAGTAGTGATGCACAGTAAGTCTTTTGATAACTTTACCACGAACAGACAAAGTCTCTGAACGGTGGACCAAAGTAGAACGCGCACAAGCATTAAATTGTTTACTTTTCAATGCAATTGGATGTGTTTTTAGCCCCACAGATGAAACAGGCTGAAAATAAATGCGCGTCAAATTGTGGGGCGTGAAACTAATTACTCAGACTGTGTTTACGTGCCCCATTTAGTGTGGACAGCCGGAATAATTAACTGGGAATTTCTTGTACAAGTTACACTGTCCACTTACATATATAAGGGAAATCCGACCAAAGTCTGGGGAGTGTATTCTTTCGGCGCGTCCCAGCGAACACCTGTCTTCGTAAAGCAAACCGCAAGGCCAGTTTCTTGCTATTTCTTTATGAAATTGATGTTCCGAATTCACTCAGCTTAATGGATAACAGCTGTTCTGCAGCGATCTCTGCTTTGAAAACAGTCCCAACAGTTACTGACGGCTGTTTTGAACAGAAATCTGATGTACAATTCAGTCTTACATGCTGAATATCGTCACTACTTTGTCACATTTTGTTTGAGTTGATCCTACCGTTTGGTTCGATTTTTGAAACAAAGTTTTTCCGAGGGGACTTACTTGTCACAACAAACAAGCAAATGTTTATTGTAGCAGACTGCACATGGTTAGTCAGCGCTGAATTGTTGTCCCTCCATCTCACATTTTGCCTCCTGTATGCAGTTCGTGTAGATGCCAAACCCTTTACGTAAACGGAGCAGGGTAACAATTACGTAATCGGGTTATTAAGCACCTCCATCCCCAAATTTGGGCTAGCAAATAGCTGGTGCATGGTATTACCTCTGAACGCGGTCAAGATATAGCGACTGATAGCCAGAAGCGGACGTCATTGATCACTGGTTACTGTCTTATCAACCTCAATGAATCACAAAACAAGCCTTTCAATGGCGTTGTGGAACTAAAACTCAAAGAATTCCCTATTTCCTGAGAGCAACGTCAATTTATAAGTTAGAACCACCCCTGCACTCAAGAAAACTTAGTCGCCAGTGCCTGGTTACGTTGGTACTTGTCGCGGACTGGAAGCGGCATGTGTAATTTATACTATTGTTTATTCATCTCACACAGCCTATTGAATTTTGTTGTAGAAAAAGTGACAAACACAAACTTCAAACAGTCTGTTTCCGGCGTGCGCTTTATAATCCAGTCTAGTAAGTTGTGTTCCTGCAGCAGGAGAAACGTTTATCGCACTTTACAGAGTTCCAGGTCAACTAAATGACTAAACTACTTTTGTGTTACTCATAGGAGCTAGTCAGTTAGAAAAATCACAGAGCCGTAGGCAAAGTCATATGCAACTCATCAGGTAAGCATTGCCAATGGTCTACACAAGCTGAACCATGGAACTCTAGGTAGACAACTTTGGATGTCCGATTAGGAAAGTGGAGTGAACCGATGATGTTGTTCGCTTGCCTGAAGACGTAGTCGGCTAGAAGCAACTGTATTGATGTTGAAAGCAAGCAACGTAACAACCAAAACGTATACGCCAATGAATCAGAACAAGGGTCACTGATATCCAACCTGAAAGTGTTAGTCTGGGCAGATGATTTGTGGATCGCAGATGTTATATGATAACCTCGACACATATCCATACAGAAGACCAATTACCCAACATGTTGGAGTAATTTCGAACCCCCGGTTACCTCGACCGAACCTGTCATGTTATGGTCAATTTCAGTGCATATGACGCACAAGCTATTGTCATGTGACAGCGTTGTATTATAATGAAAAGACTTAAAACATGACTTCTTAGGAGTGGCTAATGTTAACAGTTAGAACAGCGTGTAAAGTGATCTGTGCGCACCATCACATGACCGTCAGTAATTAACACTGGAAGTCTACAACGAAACTCACCACTGATCAAATACATCCTTTTTTAGCTGCTCTCTCCGATTATAGCAGTGAACCGCATCGGATACATAACCGTACACTTCACAAAATTAAGCACGCGGTATGATTTCCATAATCCTACTAACCCACTACAAATAGTGATCCATGGTTAGCCTGCCTCGCCGAGTAAATAAGGTTTTTCCTTTTGGGGTGATTGCGTACGGAACGACGATAGAGACGACGTGATCATTTACACAATTTGTTTTACAGGCTTCATTGTCACCTGCGTGCCTCAAACTCGTGCAAAGACTCGACTGCGGTCTGAGTAGTCGCGCTTTCACCGACCAACTGCGCATCCATTCATGCACATAAGAACGACGGTTATTGCTTATAAATACTCCAATATGGCTTGTACGTTTCCTGAGTCGAGTGTTTTTCCTACCACTGTTGTCGCCTATATCAGTTAATTTCAACAGTGTCTGAAAGGGAACGTAACACAGTTCTTGCATTTTCATCTAGCCTGTGACCACCTGTTATCGCTAACGATTACAGTCAAATGAGTGCCCGACACCGGCGGTCCAAATTTGTAAGTGAATTGGGCCTACTTAAATTTAACGAGTAGACGAAGATAGTGAGACAATTTTCCCCTCCTTAACACTCGAAAAGACAGTGGGGCTAATTTACTGATCCGTTCACGAATTCAGGCCCAGGCTGTTCAGTCGCCTAGACCCACTATAATAATCTCAACATGCTTTTTAGATGGATGAACAGATCAGTAAATCTAGTATTATTTTAATTATATGAGCTGTCGAAAATGTATCAAAATTATTGTTGGGCTACTTTAGCGTTTGGCTCGTCAATTACACAAGGATTATCTATTGCTTCTGCCTTGTTCGGACGTGGACGTTCACCCGTGGAGGGAGCACGGTCGCTTTCTGACTTTCAGCGGTGCATCACCTCACTATATGTCCGGTACGTCGCTGTTCATCAGAACTGATGCTGAGAGGCTCCGAGGTTAGAATTTAATTGTTCTTTTAAAGACAAACGTGCAAAGCCATTCTATTCTTTTACACCACATAGTATTTCCGCGCGCCTAAACATAGGAGCTGCGTTATATGAAAGGCATCAAATAAAGACGTTATGGTTAGTATCTATTCTGCTGGTAAACCAGTTTTCGCCACCATCCTTAGAGGGATGTTTCGCATTGCACCTTACATTAATTAGAAATGAGTTGGACCTCCAGTTGATTATTGCTGATTAGTTATAAGTTGCAGGAATTTTGGAGAACTTTTCATGAATGAATCAATCCGTGATCCCGCTCTCTGAATGCATCATTCAAAAGTGAACTAAACTCACCAACCTGGTGTCGGAACGAGATCCTCTGGAGGCGGCTCGATCACCTCTTCTCTTTCAGCAGCTGTTTCATCGACATCCTCCGAAGGAGAGATTTTATCATATTCGCTGAAAACATCCTGGGGAAGAAGGAAAGAAAACATGCAATCTATTGCCTCAGTTTAGTAACCACTTATTTCTGGAGATCTTATGCTCAATCTGCTAGCCACTCGGACGGTTAGAGCTCTTAGGCTACATCCCGCTCATTACTTTTCTGCCTAGGGAGGCCTAAACAATTAAACCCGGACCACTTGAGAAGCCTTGTGTTTAACTCGATATCTTCACAGGTCTATTGAATATGCACGACTTGCTAAATAGTACTGTTCTTGTGTAATCATTAATCATACCATATTCACTATTGTCTTCACACTGTTTTCGAAGCTAGCAAATACTCGTTCTTTGGTCGTGTTGATTTATTCTGTGACTTGCCTAAATACTGTGACGAGTAATTGCAGTTTGAACATTGCCAATTCAAGGACCTGATTGCCAATTACTCATGAACAGTGTGAATAATAGGTGGAATGCCTACATGCTACAAACACTAGAAATCGATAATAATGTTTGGAGTAATACCTACTCTTATTGAATTTCAATGCACTTTTATAGTTCAAACCAAACAGAACACAACGAATGTGATAACAAAAACTAACCGTGTGTGGTTCCTCGGTACTGACTCTATGTATGATATCCAAGTCCATTACAGGTGTCTCTGTCACTGTATCCTCAATTGGTTTTGTGCCTATCAGTGAGTCTGGGAACAATTGGGCGAATAGTCGGAAGCAAACAAACTTACGGGTTTTGTTAATCTTGTGTGGAACGAACGAAGCACATTCTACAGAATAGTTGTCGAATTTCATAAACGAAATCAGAAAGCTGCAATCTGACAGGGTAAGAAATTTTGGTATGTCGAAAGTGATATCCACATCGGCGAAAGTGAACTGGCGAATACTGTTCAGTGTGTTACTCTATTCAAAATCAAGAAAGAACGTGTTACCGTGGGTTTTTGGATAGATTTGCCCAAATGCATATCGCAATCCAATCGTTTCTCCATGTTTTTTGTAAATTTGACGTTTCGTGGTCTGCATAGTGCACCGCTCGTGATAGTGTTTCCACGGTTGCGCGATCCAGTTTTTCGTGAACTAGTTGTCGTAACTCGTGCATGGTCTACGATAAATTAGATTATTTGATAACCACACCCTTCGATAAGTAAGCAAAGTTTGAGCGTCTTCTTCATTATCACCGATATCCGCTACCAGTGTACGCAACTCGTCAATGAGCTGTGGATCACCAAGTGGATACATTTGGTGAATAACCAATCATAATTACTTTTAAACTATGAACGCTTTCGTTCATGACCTCTTCCATTGTCAGGCGACTTTCATCTAGACGCCACAAACTCATGAACGTGTTCACTTCTTTCTCGATACTTGGATTGGGTGAACCATCGCAACGAAAATACCGTTTCCACTAGATTGATATTAATCATTGTCTGAAACATAGTTAGTCGCATACAGCATAGTCAGCTCTCCTCTCGGATTCCAGCTGCTCCAAACGAATCCGGTGTTCTTGTAACAGTTCTCTAGTTTCATTCAATTCCAATTTTCTTTGTTTCAGTTCCTATAAACATGACAATAGAACTGTGGACAAACTTGTTTCATGTGATTGTCATCTTTGAAGTAGATTTCAAGAAACACATTTATGTTAGGACAGTTAACTGATGGCATGTGAATCGATCGTGCAAATGACGTTTATTTACGTGAATGTCAGTATGTTTTACCGGAATGGTTTTGTGTTGGTGTAAACCTTTATCACTCTAGTGAAAAGAACATTCTGTGCAGTAATGTGCAGCAGATATTACCACTTATCCTGCGGTTTCTTATGTAACTAGAGGTACGGCTTTGCGGAGGAAGGCAGCGTTCAGCGGCTGTGATAATTTTAAGTCTTATAATGTAAAATCGAATTCTGCCAGTTGTCGGCCTGTTTGTTCAGTTAGAAAATGGAGCCACAAATGAGTAGAGTGTGAAAAGTTAATTCGGAGCCCATGGTGTACTTTGTTGCAATGTCTTTTATAGTAAGATTTCGAACATCAACAGCAGTGCTGTTGACCACCAAATACGTTAGGCATTGACAATCGAAGCCTGGGTCCAAACATAAATATCCGGTGGTGTCAGAAATTAAATACCGACGAACTTAGATTACAGGTGTTTCCTGGCTGCTTGAGTGAACCATGTACGTACATTAGAAATAGTTAATGAAGAGATCATTGAAAGAAAACATGGTCATTTTGACATTGATATTTGGGCACTCGTTTACTAAATACAGGCAAACCATGTTCATGAATTATTTCCAGCTGTGGAAATTTTACGACTGGTTTTCTATTCTATTTACGATCCTTGTCTCCTGACTAAGGTTGTACTGGTCCATGTTTGTATGACAGCCAAGCATCTATGTTAAGCACTTGTGTGTTGCCGTCGATGATGCTGATGGCGGTACCGAATTGCGCGCAAGATGACTTCCTTCATAGTCCTTCATAGTCCTCAACAACATCGATAACAATGATTAGTGGCTACAGAACTATGATGATAATAACCGTTAGTTTCAACTTAAAAGAAGGAGAAGAGATGTGACACATGTACTTGAAACTTCTGTGTAAAATCATAATCAATCACAATCGAGGCATATAATTTCATTAAAAAAACAATCAACGCACTCTTGGGAATAAAACAGCCACCTCGAAGCGTTTATTTTCACTCTGTGATTATTTGACGAAGAACGCAGAAGACCAATGACGACCTCCACACAAATGAACCTTATTAATCACCAAATCCCATGTTGTTTTCAGCCTGCCAGGAATACAAACATAAACTATTGTTCCCAGCTTCCAGCTGCTGTTTTATTTATCCGCGACAACTCATCGGTTATCCACCTTGTGTCCCAGACCAAAGAGCAGAACAGCTTATCAAAGAGCACGTGGCGCGGTAAACGATGGTCCAACACTTTTTAGGATTATCTATGCACTTCAGTGTGTGAACTCCTACTGTGTCATCGAATCTTCTACAAGGATAGGTGATGGAGTGTCAATGTCGCTTTTTTGTGCCAGATAGCCCTCATCCCAGAAATCGCCACCTTAAAGGCGGACACCGAGGAGAAGCAACAACATTTTCAACCGTGCCCATTCCTGGACACAGTACACATACTGAGATCTGGATCATACACCGTCGTTTGTACCTGTGGATTCACGTGTTAAAAATCCAGGGATTGAACACCGTATGCTGAGACCTAAATCTGCGTCTCATCTAGCCAGAAGCACTATCGTACCCTGTTCTTGAATGTGAACATCACAGCTTAGGGCTATGCAAGTCATGTTCAGACCTTGTGTAATGATATGGATGTGATGCCCAACTTCTTGCAGTTACTACGACTGCTTTGTACAGTCTATCATGATGAACAAGTGCAGCCGATTTGTAGCACTCTGAACAGTCGACAGCCAGGAACTATTTAGGTCATTCCCATTAGGTGGCTCCTACTACACAGAGCTGGACTAAGCTTAATTCACTGTAGGTGGTTCCCTGGTTCATTCTTTGCGTAGGCATAGGCTCACATAGTTAAGCAATGAACTAAGGATGTCAACCGATCATCTGCGTGCCAGGCACTTTTGCCGGTCTCCGTAGACTGGCGAAAGGCACGAAGTACACAGATGTCAATCTGGTTGAGAGAATTGAAAACGCTCACCAATGGCTTGACCGTTATATTCAGGGTTCTTCTTCTGGGCTGAGACCCTTACAAATTAAAGGTTCAAGGGTTGGGGACTAAGTGAAATGGTGGTTGGTCAGGTTTACCGTTCCACATTTTGCGTAGATGTCAGCAGTTGGGTCCCCCCTTCCATTTCTCTCTCATTTTTTGTCTAGGGGTTCTCTTTTTTTATGACATTTGGGAGTCAGCGTAAACCACTGATGCATTGTTGCTCTTGATGGCGCTAGTGCTGATAGGTAGTCCACAAACTGCACGCGGTTAGGGTCTAGAAATGTACCCTACGGTTAGGATCTAACGTCAGCTGATGTACGTGAACCGCTGGCTCACAACACAGTCACTGAACAGAATTACAATACCTAGTGATGAAGTTACACAACTGATTTTATAGCATATGTTGATGTGGTTCATAAAAATGAAAAGCGGTTTCCGATACGAAACCATAGTTATTTCTGATAAGTCACAAGTGGTCCGCAGACTTTGCCTGTGACCTCTGAAGTTGGGATTTTAATGCTGTTTGCTTTCTCCAAATTGTTTTACTCAAAAAGCATGTTGTTGTTCATCCTACTATGTTCAGTCACCTGGTTAATATGTTCCTTTTTCATATGCGGTAAAAATGACTGTGTGCTTAGTCAGCAGATGGTTATTTACATTAGGATAGTTGCATTGATAAACACATTTAAAATATAATGCAAGAATCCGAGCCCATTGGCGTTTCTGAGATCTGATCAACCCTTGAAATATACAATGAAATGTAGGCAACATACATGGCGGATGGAGACAATACCTATAGCATTTAGTTAGAATTTTATCCTAAGAGTGATATCTCCACTCCTATACTTTTTGGTTCCACGTAAACTGAATTCCAAGGACAAGCTGGTTCAATCTTGCTGACATCTTCCTGCTAAGTGCGCTTTACTGGTGAGAGGTGAATCACAGTTTTTTTACTGTCAACCGTGAAAGGTACCTCAAGTTGCTTAATACAAAGACTCATAAGTGTTTATTGACGGCAGAACCTTTAGAATTAAAATGGAGTCGGCTCATCATTCCCAATTCTAGACCTTCTCAAGTGTTTGTCAAAAATGCGCGTTTGATATTCTATTGTCTCTACCTAGCAATAAACTTTCTAACCTTGTTTCCCAAAACTTTCCTTCTCATGCTGACGGCTTAAAACTCTAGAATGTTAGTGAAACTAATGCGTTGCGAATAGGTGATAAGTTTATTAAACATCGGTCACATGATTGGTTTCTTCCTTACAAATAGGCACTCGGTAAGGTTTCTGGGCATTTGTTTCTGATTCAGGGTGTACAAAATACAAGTTACATAAAAGTTGAATATAAGTTAAGATCAAGGGCTATAGTTGTTGTCTGGTTCGTTTTCTTTCATAGTCACATCTATTTAGTGCCGTCATCTAAAAGTGCTGAAGTTTCATTAGGCTGCAATACTCTTGAAACCATTAGCCTGAGTAAACGAATATGCGGTAAAGCAGTTCAAACGGCATTTGGTTGGTGGATGCTAGGACCATTAGTCGGAAACGTTTTTCCCTCGTTTTTGAAACTTAAACTTATCGATACAGTCGAGCGATGTTTTTACATTAACGATAATCTGCTTAGCCTCTGCGAAAAGACAGGTGTGATCGTATTTTTTACGGGAGCTCAAAAGTTGACTATTGCTCAGTAAGTTCCACCTAAGTAATTGGTAAATGGTAGCGTTTTCTTCTAAGATTTTCACGTGACCGTTGAGGTGTACAGTGGCCCAAGCCACAGTATCTTCTGGTCAGGCACAAGAAATTTGTGATGATGATGACTTTCGACGGTAAGAAGGAAGTAGTTTGGAAACGCTTAGTGCCCGTAGAAATGAATGTGAACATTGAGGACATTGAGGCGTGTACACATAAATTCCAGGCACTCCTTTTCAACAGATGCGGCGCACTTTACTGGTACTGGTCGCCTTCGTTTACGACACTCTTGGTTACTTAACGAGCACATCGTTACGGAGAAAACTTCTGCTTTAGCCGATGTCCAAGGAAAAATTTAGCCGAAACGATGCACTTCCATTTACCTGCGTAAACTAATCGCAGGAGCACAATGTTTCATTCTTGAGGCAGTGGGAGGTCATGGTTTCAAATCAACAGTATCCAATGCTCACTTCTGGTTTGTCATTTCAGCTGTATGTTTTCTGGAATACTTATAAGAATAAATGATAAGTCGCGGCTCAATTGAGAACAAGTGATTATGCGAATTCCACTCGTATGCTATTCTTGTACGGAAACTTAGCAGTTAGACCTGTGAATCCAGTGACTGCTCGAATGGAGCTTGCAGCTACAACTGCGAATTTAAAAACCACCTCCTTTTGTGGGTCTAGATCTGTGAACTTATAAACTGAGGAATCCGTTAAAATAATTCACTGATTATCCTGCTGTGCATTCAGTGATTCCAAAGGCTGATATACCTAAGCATAAGTTAAGGTAACTCATCGTAATGGTAGCGTGAAAGAATCCAGAAAAGAAGACTGCGCTAAAAAAGTGAAAATGGACAAAACGAGAGTAAACGGAGGAACCGTAGCTAGTTTGAATGCAGGTAGGCCATTAATTATAACACACCTAAGATGGCGTTTCTAACTGTCGACATGCTCGTCCACGAGGAACGTAGCCGAGCAGGCTAAGCCTACCAACCTTACTCAGTGGGACATTCATGGTCTTCATGTTGGGTTACCGAGTCCTTGCTTGATCACCAGGTGGGTTTACCCAACATTTGTTGGTACAAGTAAAGAGTGTCCGGCGCGATAAATGCTCAAATGGTGTAAAAGGTACTTGGTCCAGTCAATGCAGATTGTGCTGCCTGAGTTGTCAACCACCTGGCCGTGTATCCAGAAAGTTCCACCGTTTTCGACCAACAGACCTGTTAACATTCATAAATTGTTCCAACCTGCAAAGTGGTGCGACGCGGCACTGCCATCAAACACTGTGGATTTAAATCCAGAAGGACTTGAGGAAACAACAAGCACACACCGGACGGTTTACGTTTATGAAAAAGCGGTTCGCCTTGAAAGCCAGGCTTTCCAGACGTCGAGAAAAGTGTTGGTTTAAAAAAATGATAGGATCACCCCTCTTTACTTTGACTTCTAGTGATCAGCAATCGTTTGGTCTCTTTAAGATTCTCAGCTGCAGCTGCGTCTTCTCGTTTGCCTGTTTCTTACGCACGACTCTGTGTACTTCTTCCAAATGAGGCCTGATACAAAATTACTGCCACTTTCTTTAGCTGGACGACTAGTTGCACAAAGCAATTTTTCCGCAAAATTCATCTGTTATTACATTCTTCAGTACCGTCTAAACTAGAACTGCCCGAGCTTTGTTTTCACATAAAAATATTTTGAACATTCTTCTCTTGCTTACTGCTGTTAGCCTTAGTTCAGGCTAGGGCCAATTGCTTGTCATGTTTCCAAACAGCACTGGAAATATACGGATTGTTCCCGAAACCTACCGTATTTTCTCATTTTGGTGCCGGTTGATACTGCGACTCGACTGTTCTTTAGCAAAGACGTCTTAAATTGTTAGTTGTCAAGATTAAAGCGCGTATCCACTTGAACTCAACCAACTGGCAAGCCCTGTTGATGCTGTGTTTTCTTCCGTCACTCTGTCTCGATGTACTGGAACAAACTGTTGTGTCCAAATGGTGATACTTTCTTAGCACTTCCCATTCGATCGTCATTAGAAGTTGGTTGACTTCATCAGTGAGACTTTCTTTTCCGAACTTTTTACTTCTGGCTCACCACCACAAAGGGTAAACTTGTTCTCATCGTTTCGTTTCCTCGCATTTTTATTTGCATTCCTAACTCCAGTAGGTGAGTCCGTTCCTTTTAACGTCTTCTCAGCCAGTATCACGTACATTAATTTGGTGATTCTCACTTTAAACACCTAAATTATCCATTTTTAACATCGTCATTCACTTTATTATGCGTCCTTGTTTATTGTCACTAATCTTGGGAATACCCGCGTTAACATTTTACACGTTTTTGCTCTCATATATTTTTTATGCTACGGCAGGTTATATACAGGGTTCCTGATGAAACTGTAATCCTTCACTTTTGTTGGCCGCGTTGTTATTCCATCACATTACAGTTCTCATTCATTTGGTTAACCAATTGTCAACCATACTCTTTGCAATGAATAAGCATTCAGCTTGTGCATGTGACCAGGCACACATATTCAGCGACATCAGATACACTAAACCTTGCCCGCCTGAACGTTTACGTAGGTTTTCAGCAGTTCTCAATTGCTGCCGTTCTCTACACCGTCTGCATTGTTGCACAACTGTAAGCTTTGCCCAGTTCGAGTTGGCTTTACGTGCACTTGGTAGCCGCCACCTAGCCACACGGCTATTCAGCGTTTCTGTAAAAAAATTGACTTTTCCTATTCGCGTTGGTCCCTTCACACACTTATTCAACAACATTCGCCAGCTGAATCTACTCCAGCACGGGAATCAGTAGTCAACGCGGCCTTACTGACTCGTTCCGACTTCATATTTTCCCGCCACAATGAGGTGGGCGCACCAACTCAGCACCTAGCTTAGTTTAATATTCATGGGTTAACAAGTATGGCATCTCTGGTTTCGTTAGCTATCTCTCAGATGTTTTCAACTGTCTCACTCTTACAGCCGTAAGCAGCACGGTGAACCCATCAGATTAAACGTCCTTACGACTCAGACCACTAAAGCTTGCTGCAACATCACTCACCGATAGTTTGTTTCCTACGGGATCAGACAAATCAAAACTTACTTCAAGCTTTTGACAAGGATAATTCATCAGACATACCGGACCTACCGCCACGACGTTCCTACAATTCGGAGCTAACCAAGGGATGATCTCTGTAACTCAACCGTGAGAGCGCAGTTTTGACGACAGCCGCCTCAGCGGACATCGGACCCTAGAACGTCGTAAGCAGCGTCGAACGGCGTTAATCCAAAACGAACATGACTCGCATCAGTGAGCTCGCTGCACAGTCACTAGTGTTTTGTCATTGACGCACAATCATCTTTGATCTCCATCGCTCATTTTTTTTGCAGCACCATGCCAAACTCTTCGCTAGGCCATGAGACTTTTTGCGCAAGTTTGCAAGAAATCACCCATAATGTTTGTGCGAACCATGTATATTTCCAGGCTAACAAATATTCGAATTGAGAGATTACACGGGCAAAACTACTGGCACCAAACTCACGTTGTCTGATTCACCGCAGTCTAACTGGCGTTCATTCGTACGACCTGCCTCAGGATACTTGTCATTTTAGAAACTGCTCTGATTCACATCTTTGCCGATTTTTACCAGTGCGTATTTTTCGCCAAAATATTTCTCGCACTAACAATTCTGTAGATTTTCGAGTAGAGTCCCAACATTTTTAATGTATCTCCATTGGAACTTGACCTACGTCACTATGTTACGAAAATCTTCCTTTTGAAATGTTTTGAACGAATTGCGAAACCTTTGGATATCAACAAAACCATTCAGAACATTGCATACATCCAAATTCTATCCCGAATGAGCTATAAATTTCTTTCGAGTTGCTTGCTCTTCATACAGTTGTCTACACTTACGACATTCTGGAACTCTTAAACATGTTTGTCGAATCTCCAAATAACTCGCCAAAAGGCCGTTTAACGGAAATCCCCTCAAGCTTCTATTTTCAAGCCTATAACAAACGTTTTTATCCTAATTGTACTTGAAAACATTGCACCCTGCATCTTTCAGGGTTTTCACATTGTAGAAAAACGGCGGCTTAGTAGGAGAAACAATATTACCACCTGTATTGAGTTCCTGTTAACACCCAAACAAAACACTTCGACCACATCGGGACGAAGTAAACCAAATAGTGGTCCGACTTGGGAAGATACCAGCTGTCTTCTGTTGTGTGTCCTACATGCATTCATTAGGCCTCATTCTGTAGGCATCCATTGTGCCTTAGCACGCATCATCACTGGTATGACTCGCAACTGTCACCTTCTTACATGAGCCTTGTCACATCATGGTCATCACTCTTAAGAAAACAGGCCAGCATTAAAGATTCATATGCACTCACTTGACGAGCCTGAAAGTACGAAAGTTTCTCAACTGCACTGTCACATTCATCAGCCCTACAGAGAACTCGGCAGTACACATCATTAATACACTGGGTTAGTTTCACTTCAGACTATCACAGTAGTCTAAGGAGAGAAACCTAGCCATCTTAGGTTTTTTAGATATGTACTCATGGCACAGAGATTGCCGTAAAAATACCACAAGGAGGTGGCTCACACGCCGTTATCTCTGGTTACATTACAGAAAGCTGCCTACCGCCACGCTTTTGATGAAGGCTTGTGTAATGATCATGTATCATGTGGCTTCTCTGGAAATCCCAGCTACAACCCTGGAAAGTGAGAAAAAGAACATGAGGTGAATTCAATGCACTCAGCGACACTTTTCGCCCGGCGAATGTCGAGTGCCGCCGAGTGGGCTATAGCACATACGTTTTCCCGTCCTTACATCTCTTGGTTACTCCCATTGGCTACAATTCAAGTTAGAGCTAACTGTTGAGTACTGAGCTATCCAGCTGAGAAAAAAATTTGGAGCATAATTTTGAACAGTACGGAGCAGTATCGAGTTATTGGGAAAACAACTTCTTATAGAAAAACAACAGTAATTATGATTTCTGTTGGGCGAAAAGCGTTTTCGCTTTCCGCTTGATCAGTTCGCTGTGTTCTTCCACCAGTTCGCACCTAGTAACTCGGGTATCTGAAACAAGTACGCATTCAACAGCAGCTTATTGTTATCTGTGACTGATTGGCGTCAGTCTGACCACAGTTCTATCTGTAGCACCTTGTGTCCAAACACCATTTAACTGAACTTCCTCCAGTCATCAGAGCAATCTAATCCAAACTCATTACAGTAAATGCTCAGCATATTCCCAAACGCTGCTAAAAATTTACAGTTCATTCTGAAACCCTGAAGTTTTCTCTTAGTCTGATACTTATTGATGCCACATCTCGACTGTTCTTCAGTAAAGAAGTCTGAACTGTTAGCGGATAAATATCAAGAACGATTACAGATTGTATTCGGAACTGCGCCCGAGCACTGTTAAGTTAGTGTATTCAAGCAATCGTCCAGCATAGCGTCACGTAGATACTACAAGTATTCCTCTTATATTTATAAAGCGTTCAGTCCTGCAAAATTAATATTAAGCTCGGTTCATATGAAACGCCTGCTAGCACCAGGCTTTGATCCGGTCGGGGGTGTGTTGACCACATTTTTACCTTACGACGGATCTTGGAACATCGGCATTCATATAGGCAGCCGACGGCCGTGGTCTTTTTGGACCTGAGGGCTGCATTCGATTCAGTTGCTCGTAACGTTCTCTGGAGCTGTCTCCTTCGCAAGGGAGTACCAGAGAAATACGTGAATCTATTGAG